>JAAGNO010024688.1:36766-56294 GCA_033439905.1 Ceryle rudis
CTCAAATGCAGTCGAAACATCTGCGGTTTTCTTGTAAGTCACTGGAATATTAAACTTGGTAAAACTCAACAGAAATTCCTTAAATAGTACACTAAATCAAACCTAACTGAAACAGTGTTTTATCATAACTTGATTTTATGTGCATAATGGTTTCAGAAATCATCTCCAAGACACAATAAAGTAGTACTACAATTCCAAAAAGTACTTCTTGCAGAATTTATTTCCTATTCATAAATTCTCAGAAGTGTTCATAAGCGTTCAAATCGCTCAGTGGATTAGACATATCATTGAGCACAAGGCCTGGCTGCCTCCACCGCCCCTTGAACAGAAAACTGGATCAAAGAGAGTATTCCATCATATTGAGAAGATCAAATTTTATATTTAGCGATTAAGGGGAAAAAAAAAATATTGGCAAAAAATAAGTATATTCAACCTACTAATTCTGCTCTTCTTCCCTTCAGAACCACGATCTATGGCTGAACCAGGTGAGGATCATTAAAAGGCTCATACTGTTTTGATTATACAAACGTGGTGATTTAACTTCACAAAATACTAAACTCCATAATTTAATTAACAAAACTTCTTCTTTTCTCCATGTTCTGTAGCTGCTAGTGAGATGAATTTCACTGTAGACTGTTCCATAAACACATAATTTGTATTCATTCTATCACTTTTGAACTAAATAATGTTTCCATTCTGCTTTGACCCAGTTCTAATTCAGGACCTAAATGTTACCACCTTATGAGCTGAAGATTAACAAGATTAATGTATGAGGGTCCCCTGTATAGCTGAGGTTCAGAAGTATACCGGATGATGTAGGACTGAGCTATTTTTATCTAGCTGACCAGTTAGGGAACACTGAATCAGATGTTTAGCCATGTCAGCCATTCCCTTTGCTCCCTACCAGCGTAACACGAGAGTGTCACATCAGGTGTTCCACCCCTGATATCAGCAAATCCCAGAAAAGTGGCTGGATTTGCTAATTTCAAGGGTCAGAGCAGAATGTAGGCTACTCTGCATGACTTGAGCAAAGAAGCCTTGTAGATTTTGATCACTTCTCCATTAGACGCTCTCCACGTTATGCTTTGCACTATGAAAAATATAAAGCTGTCCCCCCGAAGACACAAAATTGCTAAAGGAGTATTAATTCCTATGGAATATAAACTTCTGTAACTCTTCTCCTTGCCTTCTTAAAAGATTATTATCCCCAAAAGATAATCTTGAAAGAGACTCCCTCTCTCTGCAATGTCTTTTGCTGAGACCTAGGAAGGAGTAAACAGAGCTTCTACCAGAACCCACTGCTGCTGTTCCTTTACTGTCCAGTGGCATCACTGCTGAGTAATGTGAAGCAGTTTATAGAGGGTAATCACTTGGGTGCAGTTGTCACTGCCTCATCACCTGCTGCTCATTCAGAAGGAATCTGGATTTCCATGCATGCAGTGGTTGGCAAATCCAAGTACTATAAACTAGATACTGTAATGCCTTAAACTAGTTCTGTAATCCTACTACTATAATAAACTATTATTCTTCTATAGTTGTTAGCAAATAATCTCTTTGTTGCCATTAGATTTTCCTCAGTGATGACATGATACAAGTTTATGTGCGGTATGGTCTTCTACAGAAATACTCTTAAAATATTAATCCTATAGGCTTTTAGGAAAATTTCTTGAAAAATGGCAGCAAAATAGTGACTTGGCTACTTGAAGAAATGCTACCCGGCCCACATTTCAATACACTTTAGATGATATTCTCCCTCCTCATCCCAGCTACCCAGCCAGACAAGAGGTTTAAAAATCCCATCGCCACAGGTATTTATTAGCTGCCTAGACATGTCAGATACTGGTCAGACAGGAATGTCATAAGCCCAGATAGACTTTCCAAGATGGAATTTAGTTTTGCTAGTACAATCTTGCTAGCACATTTTTGGTACCCGTTAGTCTTCTGCACAAAAGAGTGAAAAGGTAACTTTCTGAAAGTACAATTAGCACAATCTCCTCTAGCTGCAAATCCGCACTGGTACTCTTGGGAAATGCCAGCCTATATGTATGTGGTTTGTATTTCTTCACTTTACAGATTGACTCCACTTGAGTTGTTCCCAAATAATTATAACTGATCTTTCTATCTGCAAAAAGATAAAAAGACATACATTTTTTTGCATGCTGTGAGTATAGAGGCGGCTATATTTCTCCAAATTAAACTTTTAAGTTCTTCAGAGAAAATGTCTGTACTTCATGTGATGAGGAAAACATTTTCTCATGTTTTCCAAACACTGCTGACACCTGTTCTTCAGTTTCGCTGGGCATGCTGGAGCACAGAGTACCAGTTGCTGCAGACAATGCTGGTAACAGCTGCTGCACACAAAGGCTGCCAAAATTGATAATAATGATGAAACTAAAATCAAACTGAGCAAGGTGGAAAACCTTAAGGAAATGTCCCTGAGGGTAGTCAAGTCTTCCTGTGTTTATTCAATGCAAGTTCACTTCAAGTAATAACACCGCTCTGATGCTTTGCAGAAGAAATTTGTACTCTTGTTATTGCTGAAGTATTCTCAGAAGACTCTGGCAGTTTTACCTGTACTGCAAGCAATAAATACGGCACAGTGTCCAGCATAGCTCATCTAACTGTCAAAGGTAAGAGTTTGGTTCTGTCCTTTGCTTGCTAGTAAATACGAGCAGAGCCAGCTGAACATACGGATTGCTGTGTCTTCTCAAAGTGTCCTCCCCCAGTTAGAAATGTGAGTTGACCTCCAGATGTGGACAATAGCCATATTTGGAATCTCTGTGGACTGTCTAATTTGCTATATCAATAACCCTTCAGTGCAGAGCCCAAAGGAGGAAACCCCAAAACAGATTCCTTCATACTGCCTGCACAATTTATGCTGCCAAGGCACTGAGCCCTTAGGTGAGGAAAGAACAGTACGTAAAAGCATGGCGCACTGTTGGCTCAAATTCAGCTCAAGTTCTGGCAGTGTTCTTCATAACTAAAAAGTTGAAGAATTATCTGAAAACAGAGTTAGTATTTCAAAGATGCTAGTGGAATTCATGGGGGACACGGCTGAAGACCACTGCTGGATCCTCCAATCTAGAACAGTGTCTCTTTTTCCCATACCTTTACAATATTCCTTTGTTAAGGAAACAAATAAGATCAAACAACTAAGTCCAACAGCTGGAAGGACATCAGAGTGAGTTTTTCCAACTGTAACTTTTGTCATTTCATTTTGCTATAATGTATGGTATTTACATATCAGCAAAGTCTGGTATTTGCTATTTCAGCATCTGAAGACGCTGCTAGCCTTCACACAATGAGCTCAATCAACTTAATTGCTGCTGAACACCAACCTCCCCAACGTACTCCTTCCCATCATGTAGTAAATCAAACCCCCAAAACTAAACTTGAAGGTGTTCTTGTGAACCACAATGAACCCAGATCGAGTTCCAAGATAGGTCTCCGTGTGCACTTCAAGCTGCCTGAAGATGATAAAGGAAGCGAAACGTCATCAGAGGATGGGCCTGGCACTACAAACCAGATCAGACCCAACTATTGCCAAGAGAGGATAAATGGACAGACAATGAAAATACCAGAGCCAACATCGCCATCCAAGGAACCTCCCCCAGTACTGGCTAAACCAAAGCTGTAAGTAAAAGGGATTCTAAGTCTCAGGAGCACCACTGATATTATTTAGTGTTCACAGATCAAGACACTACTGCACTAGAGCAAAAACTCACATGCAGAACAAAAAGACAGTCAGTGTCACGTGGTGCTGGCCCAATTACCCATACTCTTAGAGAGCACATTCTACAGAGCTACATCTGTTTTTTCTGTATGTCCCTCTTGGGAAAAGTGTTTTCCAGTTTTAAAAGGAAAAGGTTTTCCTTTGAGATTTTATTTAATTGCACAACAGAAGGTGAACAGCACCGCTTTTATGTGGTGAAAAATAAAAGCAGGTTCACTGTATCACAGAATCACAGAAGGACAGGGGTTGGCAGGGACCTCTGGAGATCCTCTCATCCAGCCCCCCTGCTCCAGCAGGGTCACCCAAAGCAGGGTGCCCAGGAACATATCCAGGCAGGTTTGGAATCTCTCCAGAGAAGGAGACTCCACAACCTCTCTGGGCAGTGTGTTCCAACGCTCTGTCACCTTCAAAGGTAAGAATTTTTTTCCTTATATTCTTCCAATATGTATCATATATATGTTCTGCAAATATATCTCACGTCATTCTGAGTATGCAATTTTGCCCAAACCAGTCACGTTCAGTCTGACATACACAGTATGGGCTAGCAGCTTAACCAGCAACTGTAACCCCAAAGGCCACGGCTCGTGACTTTGATGCCTCACAAATGTAATCTCCTCCTAGAAGATATAAAATACTTGAAATGTTTGATAATGTGAAACCACTTGAACTAAAAAGAACCTGCATGATAAGCACACTGTGAGCTCCAGGGGAAATTTTAAGAAGGAGTGTAGATTTCTTAGAAGAAAACTTATGGAATTCACACTACAGTTTATTAAGAAGTATCTTTTCAGCAGTTTTGAAACCTCCCAAATCTAGTTTAACCAAAAGCATGCAGACTCCTTCATTTCATTTCCTAAATAAGCAGAAGCTTTAAGAAAAGGCTCAGGAAGGACTTTAAGAAGTAATTCATTGTTACTCTTAACCAGGGATGTAGTTTCATACCATAAACATTACAAGTGAGAAGACAGAATGTACGTACCATGTAGAAGAGCAAGAACTTCAAGCAGTGCTTTTTAGATTTGTTAAGCCCATATTCACTACCCTACTTACTTTCAGAGCTACGGTGTGTTTAAGGGGGGAGTAGAAGCAGTACTTAAGCTACCCAATGCTTGCATAAAGCAGAATTTCACTCCCCCCACAAAGAAACCGTAAGAAAGGAGTGCGTTATTATTCAGGTTTATATAAGCAAAGGATACAAAATCAGGATTATGCAACTTCTAACTCCCTTATATTCTATTACTTGAAAGCTTGAAATTGCTATTTTTATCTATTTTTAATATGATTTTTCTTCAGTACATTATAGAAACAATAATTACTTAAATAAAAAGCAGTTCTGGAGACTTCATGTATTTGGTTTGTCAGTACCAGTTGTGGTTGGTCCCTCTTTCTACATTTTTCAGTAGTTACTTAATACTCAACAATTTATTACATTATTATTATTTTCCATATCCTCTATGTCCTTTTTTGTTTTGGAAGGGGAAAAGTCAGCCTGTATGCTGTGCTTCCATACACATAATAACTAAATGAACCACTCGACAAGACAAAATTATTTTCCTTAATTGCAAAGTAAAAAAGCCCTTAAGACATCTACAGTGGATAGCATCTCAGAAACAACTGCATGAAATGCCACTCCTCTCTGAATTAGGCACTCCTGCCTGTCACTGAATGTCAACACCACCTAAACTACACTGGTGACATCTCTTTTGGCAGAGGGCTACACAGCGTTACTAGCCATAAATGCTGGTTTCAGAACCCAATTTAATAGGATTTAAATAACTGCAATTTGCCTTACAAACGCTCATTTAAAATCTGATAAACCAAAACCTGCTCTTAAGTTACCCAAGCAAAGAGGTACTAAGGTGACGTAGAGCAGAATTTCACAATGCTATCCCTTAAATTTCTTCAAGTATGATTAAAATTTATATTTCATGTGTTAAAATGTGAGAATCATCTTCAGTCAAATAATTTTCAGGGAAAAAAATCTTTTGTCCCTCTGGCAAAGAAGGGGAGTGGAAGGAAAAGTTTCTTTCAGTAGCAAACTAGTATTACACTCACGATGTTAGAGAATGTGTCATACAGCAGTTTCCCCTAGCTCTTACTGTATCGCAGCACATAGAATTTTTCTCTTGCAATGTAGTCAGCCAGCACATGGTGACCAATTTGGCTCATCTTTTTTTATATGCAGTGATCAGACCCAGTTAAAACAGCTCCACAACCAGGTCTTGCTTGAGCAACAGCAGGTGTACCAGACATCTACAAGAGAGTTGACATTCAACACAGCTTTACTGAATTCTGCCACCTCACTCCATCAACAGTCCACCTCAGCTACGTACAAACAAAGCAAAGCCTCTGCTTCACAAGCATTCAACTATACCCGGCCTAAGCAGTTCCTACCATCACAAACCACACCACCCACCGGCTCCTCTTCTAGCTCCTCGGTGACAACGTTCAGCAACACCCCTCAAGGAACTCAAAGAGCAAATAACAAGGAAAATTTCACAGGAAATCCTCCACCTGCCCAGTCAAGGTCTTCAGGAGGGTTTACAAGCAAAAGTGAACAGTCTCCACCGAGCCCTAAAGAATCCGTGCCGCCTCCGATAACATTTTCTACACCTAGCGCAAAACAGTTTCAGCCGCAGACTGTGCCTCCTGCTCCTATCTCCCCAACGGGCCGGATTCAGAATCCAGTAGCTTTCCTTAGCTCTGTTCTTCCTTCACTTCCTACTGTGCCATCAACCAACGCTATGGGACTGCCCAGGAGTACGCCAACCACGTAAGTAGCGTAAAACCATATGTGTAGAAGCAGGGACAAGAAACGATTCATAAAGGAAATTAAGATGTATTTCTGTTCAAGGGTTCAGTGGGCAGTTTACTGAAATGCAAGTCATCCATAAAATAGAAAAGCGAGTTATTGATACGTTCTGGTCACTTCAGCTGACCTTTACAATTCAGTTAAGACAGGAAGGAATAATAGCTTCTATAATAAGATATATCAGGAGTAAAATAAATTCAAGATAGAAAAATCTGAGTTTATAAACAGGTATATACAAGAATTTGGAGGCTCAGAGATTCATAAGACTAGTGGGAGAAAAGAGATTTCATGAGCTTGCAGGATAAGCCACTCTAAGATATTTGCCTCTATGAGCTATAAAAACATTCTTACCTATTGTAAGCGATGAGTAAAGTTTTAAAAGGTACCTCATAATTCATTCCTTAGTCCAGGTAATTCTAAGAAATAACTCGTATAAAGATATTTTTCTGGTTGCAGTTATTTTCTGTATTTAAAGTCCCCACTGAAAATTTCAAGAGTGTTAAGGGTTTGCACATGGTTTAATTGACAGCCAGCGTGATTTCTGTGACAAAATGGCCACTGCCAAAGAAGCAAATAAGGATGATGATGCACTGGAAAGGTTGTGCCCTTAAGAGTTCCTTCTTTAGCGGCAGAGCTGAAATTAATATCCCTTTTGTGGCATATGTGAACCCCGTGTTAGCATGGCTGGCACCAGTAGGTTGATACAAGTTTTTATCCACAGAACTCCCAAGTTCTGTGCAAAGGAAGGAACATTTCCCCCTTTTACCAACACTTGAAGGTAGCCATAGCCATCAGTAAGTCATAATCTCCTATTCAGCTGATGCATCAACCTATCTGTAATTATAACAGGAAAAAGTGTCCTTTTTGCCAAGAAATGGCAACTGCCAAGAAATCCTGCCTTCAAACCACTATTTTGCTCCTACTCACAGGCTTCTAAGTTGCCCAGCACAGCCACATAATCGCCATCACCCTGTGGAACATGCCTGGAGGTCTCCACGGCCCTGGCGTCACGGGCAGACATACATAATAAAGTTCTACAGTTCAGGGTGAAGGTTTTAATCATACCCAGCTGAAGCCTTCAGCCTGTTTTCACAACATTGCAAAAGCAAGCAAAAACCAACTGCAACTACTCACTACCCCGCTACCCTTCCTGCCTTCAGAGCTGCTGCACAAGAGCTCGAGCACTATTCTCTTTGCATTAACGACATAACCCTTGTGCAAAGTGCCTTCCTTTTCCTAACAGCTGTACAGACCAAAAAAATTTATTTACCAAAATAAATCCTTACAAAATTTATTTACCAAATAAATCCTTTCAATGTGTCTTCCAGGTAGAGGAGTTGCAGTTAATATTTCGTTTAACCTTTCCTGGGTCCCAGCCCAGACCTTACTTTCCACATACCTAGAGATCATTGGGCTGAGATGCAAATCTAGATGTCTATATGAGAACGAGTCAAAGTGAGGGCACAGAAGATCAGGAAGGAGCCTGAACAGTGTCTGTGCTAATCTGTGAATAGCTAGTTTCAGCTTCCTTATGGGGCATTATCAATTACAATTATTCTGGTTTCAAAAGCAGTGTCCAATCACCATGTCTGCAGAACAACAAAAGGAAGATGTTCCTGCACAGCAATCCTCAGTTATGCCTTTTACCAGGATCCCCTGTTATGAAGAATTTAACTATTTTAACTATTTTTAAGCTATTTTCAAACCTCACTAAGATAAAACAGATTACATCTATAAAATAAATAAAAAAGGGACTGCTGATGTTTGGTGTCATAGAAAGGTGAGAGAAATGAAAGAAGCAGAAGTTCATGGAAAGAGTGAGCAAAGAAGATGTGAGAGAAAGATCAGTGAGAAACTGTATTAACTTTTAAATTATTGCCCGATATGGTGAAATGTATAAATCATGTACCTGTGGTAACACCTATACACATTCCTTTAGCATCTGTTGTGACATCATCACTCCAGGATAAATAGAAATGGGATTCAGATGCTTATTATAGTATTACAATACTTATTCTCTTGAAGATGTGTCCTTAATTCCTACCGGCAGGGGAACAGGGGTGTTTTAATTAAAACAGTATAAAAAAAAATAGAATTCCATACTGTGCTTTGGCTTCTACATAAATAAGTAATAGGTTCCTCCAGACAACTGAAGTGTAACGTATCATATCGCACAGATGACAAAAAAAAATATATACTGGTTGCTGCATGTTAGTATCAGAATTTTCTTTTAATAGCCCGACCCAGGGATTAACAAAGAAAAATCTGAAGCCTCTGCCGTTAGCAACAGATGATTCTATTCGGGAAAATAAAGCTGCACTTGTAAAGGACCTGGAAAGAAAGCTGCAGTTCAGAGAGGATGGTAATCAACAAAGTAGTCAGCAGGTAAGAAAAATGAGTGTTACTAAAATAAATTCCACTTGTGAACAAGGCATGTATGATGAGTTGTGGAACAAAAGGTGTTTGTGCGGTTGAGCTGCTACGCTCCTTTGCAGAGTGTGCTGTTGGGGTAAGTAGTAGACTGGAATAGCTAAGTGGAGCTTTAAATAGGAAGTATGAGGGGATGCAGCTGTAGAGGGCTTACTCTGTGACCAAGTAGCATTTTTAATTTCTGATCGCCTCTATCAGAGGCCAACAGAAATGTGAAGCTTTTCTCTTTTCAGAGAAGCTTCTCTACATTCGATTTCATTTTTTTCCACTTTACAACTTGCTCAACTCATTGCACATGTACACATTCACACACCATATATTTTAAATAAAAATTAAGGAGTAAAATAATTAAAATTAAGGTTTCCGGTTTTACTTTGGTTGAACTAAAATGCAGTATTTAATCTTTAGCAGTAAACCTACTTTTCCAAATCTCCCAACCTACATGAATTGCCGGGGATTTGTCAGGAACTTACCATCGAGTTTTTGGTAGCTGTTACCGATGGCTGTTCCTTGTAAACCCCCGCGCACTTTAGGCCTAGCATTCCCAGAGTTTAACAAAATAACAAACCTTTCACAAAGTTCAAGGAATGCAGCATCAGTTCATTCTTAACGGGAATCGGTAAATTCCCCAGATCTGGGCACTGTCTGTGAAATTAAAGAGGAAATACAAAATGAAAGATTTATTTTGAGGTTGCAATCACTGTAAATCAGGTTCAACCACCCTGGAATAACAGTGGGACAGCTGGGGACTGCTAGGCAGCTGTTCTGTCTGTAGGTGATGATGCTGCTCTCACCTTGGCCACGGAGCCCTCCATAGCTGTCCCACCAGCTCAGGCTTAACGCAGCAAATAATGGTTTACCCTGACCTGTCGTCAACAAAGGAACTTTTCACAATGTCTGTTAGCCCTTCTGACAGAGAACACGCAAAGATAAGCAAAAAGCCATGGAGATTCTGGAGCAAATTATCCTCTGTGGACAACTGCAGTGTAATCCCTGGGTTTTTTTTCATTTTGCTGTTGACCTTTCTTTCTGACGGAACATGCTGCCAAAGCACTTTGAGTAAAACAACTGGCAAGCAGTATGTTTTGCAGATGAATCACAAGTGTTACAATTTGTACTTGCTATGGTGGTAAGACAAATTATTTGGAGCGCTCCTGTGAAATACCAGTCAGTCTTTTGAGTTAACTGCATGATAACCCCTTTAGAAACAGTGATCACCACTAGCATCAAAATTATCTGCTGACAGCAAAAGTTATTTATACACTTATTTGCTACTCTATTTGAGACCAAACCAAAATCTTTAATCCCAAATCCCCCAAACACTGAAAAACTTCAAAGCTGGCACTTCTCTAATTGTTATGGTAATCAGAATGCCAATGGTAATGAACTAGAAAACAATTGGTAGGATTGCTCAATAAAAGCTCCTACATTTCTCTCTCCATTCCCACCTTCAATCACTTCTGAAATTATTCTTCCACCTCAAGGAAAACCACTGCTCAGACTAACTCCAGCGAATTAAAGTCTGAGATTTCTCCTCGGTGAAAGCAGTGATTATTTAAAGAGATGAGATGATGCATTTTCCCAAATTCCTATTGCTTTGCCACTTAAAGAACATTCTGAGAATCGTCTGTTGGGAGTGCTGGATTCACACCCATGATTTGGTACTGTCTTTTCCTCTTGCAGTTAACACAGAATTAAAAAGGAGACATTTTCATCCTGCAGATAGCGTATCTACATTAAATTGATTATTATAATGTTAGGGAAGGGCTTCTTATTCACTGCCTCATAAACAGGAATGCAGCTCTACTCTGTGTAAGAGATCACTGCATAACAAATGGAGTACAGCATCCAATAAGAATCTCAAAGAGTTGGCTTCCTTGTATTTTTTACATGGTATTTTAAAAATTCCTACTCATAAAATGTGTCCTACAGCGTTTTCTTATTTAGAGAATTGTACCGTAACACCATATTTCAATAGCAGCATTTGGTTTCATTTATAGTATCTGCAGAGCATGTAGGGATCATCCAGAATGAAAGCTGCAGATGACAAGTCCGTGCCTTAAAAGTCCTCATATTGTCTTATATTACTATATAAAGAGCAGTAAAGAACATGAGAGATTTACATCCTGGTGCTCTATTTATTATCTATCATTGACTTCCATATGAAAAGTGTTTAGCTTACAAATCAAGATTTTCCTAAGTGTCAGCATTACGCACTCAGCGTGATCTCTAATAATCCAGATGTACTCCTTCTGTTTCATCCAGCACATCATTCATCACCAGCAGTAAAGAAACACAGAATCAGAAGACAGTTGGTAATTTTGCTGATGTTGCATGAGACAGAACAGATTAGTCTCTGGTCTTTTATATCTATGGTCATCACGCAGTTCTGACGGAAACACAAACAGGATTCTGCTAAGATTCTAGCTGCAACTTTGATCATGTACATTCAATAACAAGCTGTCATCTCTACCTGAAAAAAACCCACCATACCTGTCACTTCTGCAGATGGTAGTATGCTTTACGGCCAGGAGAACTTTCATTACAATTAGGAGTGGTGAAAAATATGTGGTTCAGTTATGCCAAATGTCTTCAGTCAGATTTGCCGAGTTCTTTCAAACAGAATATACAATAAATGAAGATTAGCTTTACACAATTCCAGGAAGAGGTTAGGGCAAATCCCAGGATACAGGAGACTTAACTCAGTTTCTTCCTTGGCCTGAAGACAGTCAAATCCCTAACTCTTAACTCACATACGGACAGCGTAACTGCTTGCCAGTACTCTTGGTGCCGTCCCATGGTGCACAAACAATTAAGCGTTCTTTATCAGCAGCATCAAAATCCACCCTTCAGAGCAGCTCCCATCACAGGAGACCTGACCCTTTCTCTCACCTTCTCCAGCTCAATAAAGAAAACTTAAGACTTTCAGGCAGTGTGGAACAGGCCCACCTCTACCAGGACATTTCAGAGACCATTGCAGCATAATGTTTAGGGCTGTTTGAGGAAGCTGCTAGAATCCATTCTTCCAGTTTGTGCTGGAGAAAAGAATCTGAGAAAGACTGAGAGAGATGGAGAAAGAAAAAAAAAGAATCATTCTTCTGCATAGGAACTAGCACAACCACCTGGATTCTTGTCCTTGCTGTAGTGGATGCTTCAGTACTTCTGAAAAGAGAAGGAGGACAAGAAGGACAAAGAACTTTCCTGTCCACTCATCTCCACCCCCCTAACGTTTTATTAGCACGGAGCTCAGAGCTTCCTCTTGGAGGCAGAGGTTCAAATCCTGTGAGACAACGCATGCAAGCCTCATAGCCTTGGTGACTGTATGGGCTACTGTACCATTTAACTATGAAAGGAGAAACTGAAAGGAGAGCACAGCCAGTGCTATCTCCACTTCCCAAAATCCATCATTCTAGTCCATTGGGCCTTTCATCTTCCTTACAAGTAAAATATCTTGGCATGCTCAGTTAGAATATCTCACGTAGAAACAAAGACTTGTAAGGAAAAAGGGCAGATGAAGAATTCAGGGGGATTTTGGAAAATGGGAGAAAATGTAAATGTGTAATGCAAACTGTGCTCCCATATCCGTGTCATTTACTGTGAAGGATAGTATGTGGCAATGCTGGCTGGTTGTGTCTCATGTAAGACCCAAACAGGAGTGTGGTCGCTGATGTATTTGTAGGACAAAGAGTAAACCTACAGCTGTTTAGAAAACTATGCACAGCCCTCACATGAAGATTCTTCTTTATTTTCCTAGGAAATACGTTATATGAAATTTCAGAGCAGAGGAGTTTGTCCCAAACCTTTTGATTATTAAAAAGCACAGTCTGTAAAGCCATATACGGAACCCAGCTCATCACACAGGCCACATCACCATTAACACCTCAACACTGATCAAACAGAATCATCTCCTCGCAGTTCCCATACTAAGCAGTCAGCCTCAGAAAGGTGCCAAGAATCACGAAGAACTCTGTTCCCCAGAGCACAAGAAAGACACTTAATTCATTCACTCCAAAAACTTTGCTCAAACACAAGCTTGACATCATCTCTCAAAGGTCAGCAAACGTAGGCAGTTTTGGACTAAGGGTGGGAATTAAATCACAATGAGACCTCACAGAAGCCTCCTTGCTCTGCACTAGAAATGAGAAGAGATTTAAGAAGCCAGTCAAGACAAATTACCAGATCCTGCTATTAATAGGTATGAACTCCCAGTAACTGTGGGAATGAGCAGCTGGGCAAACACTCGTAGCTGTCTTCTCAAGACCTAGATCCAACCAACAATGCAGCACAGACAGATTGTCCTGGTGGTGATCCTGGCTTGCAGAACTCATCATCTAGGAAAGGGAACCCAAGCTCCCCATGCATTCACACACCCCCCAAGCCACCTCCTCCAGACGATAAATCTGTGGGAGCTAGAGACGCAAACTTCATTTGCTTTCTCTTCTGTTTTTCTCTTGCTCAGTCACTTTGAGCTGAACTATATTTTGAATATTGTCTAGCTGTGTACCACAGCCGACTTGCTAGAGTCTTCAAGGGTTGTGTTTACATTTGGATAGCATGATATTCATGCCTTGTGCCATGTAAGATGGCCCGACGTAATTCGTCTGCAAGAAATGTTGCTTCAGTGATACCTCTTGATACCTCACAAGGAGTGAAGAAAAGCAGGCACTTTGGATCTGTTGGTTTTTGATTCCCAATGCTGAAAAGGCAGGTGGAGCGCGGGGAAGGAGAGACAATCCAAACTAAGCAGGGTATTTCAATCAGAGGAGCCCAGTTTAGACTTTGAGGCCAAGGAGTGTTACAACTTGTAAACAGACACTGAGATGCAAAATATGACAGTTTCTTAGATAAACTGTGAACCAGATTTAGAATAACTCTGCCAAAAAGTCAATCTAGTAAAAGTTACAAAACTGGGATTAAATTGGGAAATCTGTCTGGAGTTGGCAATGAGTGGCAAACAGCAGCATGTTTTTATACAGTGTATGAGAATCAACATGCAAATAAAGGCCCTCTAGCCTATCTAGCTGTGGTAACTTCCACGGGTTACTAAACTAACATCAGATTATTTTGATGCTGCAAGCTTCTACTAACTGTTAGCATGTATTTTCAGTATCCTGCTAAGGTCAACAGCAAGACAGGTTTTAACTTCAACAGATCCAGGATTTGAGAACTCATTTACACAGGCAAAGATGCTTAGAAACTTACAGGAATTACAACAGTCTATGCGATGCCCCTTCTCGCCAAAACGGTTCACAGGTAGCAGAATGGCTCAGGAGATAGATCACCTGAGGTGGAGGAGGAGACCGTGATCCAATTCTCTGCTCTGTCGCAGACCTTCTATGTTACCTTAACTGGTCACTTAGCTTCTTTAAGCCTCAATTTCTCATACAGAAAATGCAGTTAATAGCCTGTCTGTACTTTCAATAAGACTTGCATTGAGAGAAGGTTTTGTTTGTCATACTGGTCAAATTACAGCCACCCAGCAGCACCCTACAACAATATGGCCAAGGCAGTGTAAACCTTCTTCTAGCTCACTCCCTGTGGGATCAGATGGCTGCCAGCGATGGCAGGAGGGATGTGTGGGAGCCCATGAATAGGAGCAGGGAGGGAAGTGGGGGAACGCTGCTGCGAGCACCAGCTGGCAGCTGAACTAGTTCAGCTACATTGTCAAATCACATACTGAATGCGCCCCGCGTCTCCGTGGCAATAATCCTGTGCAGCTCACTTACAAAGTGCTACTAATGACTGCAGAAAAATGGCACAGAACTGCTTAAGACACATATTGACCAGCACATTTGCTCTGGCCGGTTTTAAGTCTTTGGTCCTTCTAGCTAGACCCTGGTAACACTAATACAACCACCACTGCCTACTCCACTTTTGATAGTGCATAGAAGTGAAATACCCAGGTTTAAAAAGTTGCAGTCAACTCAGCATCTATCAGCCCAGACAATTATATACAATTATAATACGTATATGTATTATATATATTCTAAATTGTACAGAACATTTACACGCCTAGAAAGGGGTTTGAATTGTAGTTTTCTAGCTGGGAGATTGCACAATTTAAAAAATCTGGCTACTATATTAAACGAATGTGTGAATTCCTGTCTGTAAAAATTGAATGTTCCAGGGAAGTTGTCAGAAAGCAGCCGGAACTGTACGTTTCTGACCCAAAACCAGAGCTTACCTTTGTACTCTTTCCCTCCGTCTCCGCAGTAGGCTGAACTGCAGCCTAGTTTTAACAGCGTACCAAATGATCACATCGACTTGTTCTTTGTGTGACACTTTACGAAACACTTGTCTGAACCACGACCACAAACCCTTTGCCCTACTCCACTTATGTAATCACATTCAGAAATAGTTCTATGCTTTATGTGATCAGAACGGTTCTTCAGAAAGTCATATTAACAACTGTTTTCTGCTCTTACCCATCCTAGAAGAAAATCTACCAAACAAGCAAAAAGCTCCAAGATTATACTGTCTGTCTTATTTCAGAGATTCCTGATCATTCTAAGAAGTTTGGTGTGACACCTTCGGTCTATGTATGTTGGTGTTGAAGCTTTCACCGCAATGCCAACAGTCTTGTTGGTTTGTGTGTAGATGTATATAAGCACAAATATGCACGCGAACCAACACATTTAGAAAGAGAAAGACTGAAGTATGAGCACAAGACACAGGCAACGCGTTGGGGCTGTGCGAACCCTATCTTCAATATTTTCTAATTTAAAATGTATTTTTGAATCCAACTCCCTAAAATGACCAGCCCAAACACATGAGGTCAGCCTGCACAGCTCCCAGCCGGAGACTTGTGCTTGCATGGAAACAAAATGACTCTTGTGGCTTCCAAGGGCAGAGACGCAGCCACCAGTAGTGACAGCCCAGTGTTGACAGCGCAGCAATATGCATTTGTTCAGACAAACTGCTGCCTTTTCCTGGGTGGGCACAAACATACAGTCACAGGCACTCAAGAAATGTGAGAGAAAACCTGCCCATGAAAAGGAACAAACTTCCTGAAAAGAAAACCTTCCTGAACAGGAAGAAATGTTCATATTTCTTACTGAAGTAAATTTTGCAAGAACTTAGTATCTTTAGCACATCAGTCAGGAAAAAAATTATACACTGTGTTCACAGAAAACTTTTTCAGATCTAAAAGAGAAGCGAGAAACATTAGGTTAATTAGAGCTTGAAAATAATCGCTCTAAGTTTAATTGATGGTAGTTGGGTAGACAAGACAAACCTGTACTTTTGGAGTACAGGAAATAAAAGATGTTAATTGTCTCTATCAGTATTGATTGCAGGCCATCATGGCTACAGCAACCCTACACTAATAATTTCTTATTACATACCATTACTTGTTTTAGACAGCAATGGATCTGAAAAACATAATCAGTACGAAAAGCCACTGACTGAACTCAGCTATCTACAAACAATACTGGACACTCCCATCAGCTTGTAGCATTTCATTGCCTTTCAACTGTAGCACTTTCTTCTAAAGTCACCACCTTACTCACTAACACGATGCCTTTGAAGTGCAATGGTAACGCTGTCCTAGACCCATTACTTCCCACTGCTAGAGAACATTGTACGATGAAAAACGCACTTCAGGGACAAAGCGATGATTCCCCAATCTTCAACTATACAGTTGAGGATGCATTAGAAGTACAGTAGTGCCTTTTTAATTTGAAATGTTATTCTTGTCATTAACAATCCTCATTTCCAAAGCCTGCTTTTGAGACAGTCACCAGAAAACTGAACTACAGAAAGATTTGGTATAGAGATGAGTTACATCATTCTGAAAACAGTCACGACATTCACCCAGTGTAGGTCTAACAGAAGATGTATATAGCTCAGTAAAGTTGAAGGCTGTACACAGCTAAGATGGTCCAGTGGCAGACTTATGTACTGCCATAAAAGAATGATGTTAACTGTTGGTAAGGCTCACAGGGCAGTAAATAACCAGTCTGCTGACTTTCAGATTATGCAGATGGAATGATTTTGTATGTGAAAGCAGATGCAGGCACCCTACATTTTCTTCCTTTGTTCTTTATTGTGTTGCACTTAAAAACTAAAAGGGTGTTGGCTCTTGCAAAAGCCCTCTTCCAATTTTTAGTCTTCTTGGCTACTGCTTTTGGATTGCTATCTGACTCTGAGAAGTCTCAACACTTTTCATCATCGCTTATTTTCTTCTAATCCAAGTTCAGAGTTGCCCTTTCCGAGTAAAAATTCTTCATGGACTTACTGCGCCTAGCTTCGGAGATAACCAATCTGTGAGTCACTTTGCCCACTCTGTTCATCAGTCCTGTTGCCCTCTAAACACACGTAACACTTGAAAAATGGCTTATCTTTGCAACAGGAATAACAGTGCTCCAAAGTCCTCAAGTAGGATAAATGAGAAATGTACGCAAAAGTGTATTTACTCTTATAAATATGCTGTCATATAACTAATAGCCAGAAATAATTACAGAATTTTTGAGAGGCTAATTACAGAATAAACAATAACACGTGTAGCAGAAATGAGACTCTCTGCACCGTATTTGCTATGCTGTCCTGATCTTTATTCACATGACAAATCATTAGGTGATGGAAAGGGAAGGAGGGAAAGAGATGATAGCTCCCTTAATTATTCCTTACTTAGCTTCCACATTTCCAAAGGCCACACAGCATGGAAATCTCTGAAACAATTTCATTTGTAGAAGAATTATGTATAGTATCTTCAGGTCCTCCAGGAAAATTCAGATACACAAGGTAATCCTTTCACAGCAGAGAAGTTTTATTTTTGACACAGATTTTGCTCTCCGCAGCCAAGAACTACCTAAACAACATGAAGGAAACTATTGAAAACTCTTAAAAAGTGGAAGGAAAACAAAGCTCCAAGTATGTTCTTCAGCATGTTGCTCGCAACAAAGTACCTAGATTTGAATTCCTTAATGCATGGGAGACAAAATATGACTGCAGTATATACTGGTAGCACGGCTGCTTCTTAGAACATAGTAGTTACATCCTGACTTTTACTCGATTCTTCCTAAAAACACACTGGCCTTTTCTCAGTATAAAGGGTAAAAGACTGATTGCTTAACTTTCCCTAGGAATCCTATAGCCCGCTCTCGACATCTAAATGTAAAGATGATGGCTTTGGTTGGTCAGAAATCGGAGAATCTCCGGTTTTACGCTGGCTTAACTCAGATTAGAATTCGCTCCATTGAAGCAATTTGTCGAGACACACTTTGTGAAAGAAAAAACACTCAACAAGAAGAAACTTTATAAGGCTGTTTGCTGATCACCAGCTGTTGGGCAGCCCACAGAGCAAACAAAGCCAACTGAGAGAGCGGATGATACCATCTAGTGGCTCCCACCCTTTGGTGCACATCTCGCACACTTCGGCAGCCCCACAAGTTCCAAACCTCCTGCTTGGCAGAGCTGTACTCGCAGCGGTACGTTTGGAAAAAGTATCAGAGAGCAAATTGTCCCTGTCAGGGAGAAGGGAGGGTGTTAAAGGTAAGGAAGGTATCTTGTAGGGGGGCAATCGAAGCTCCCTGCGAACCTTCCTGTTACCTTGTCATTACCGGCACTGCTCCAAAGCTGTGTGGAAGGAACAGCCCCGGTGCACCGGAGAAGAAGGGATGAGTGGAAGAAGGACTCGGTTTCCTGTAAAGAGAGTTCATTCGTCAGTCCCTTCTTCCCTGCATTGAGCTGTCTGCCTTTTCCTACCACAGCTAAACTCTACCAGAGCTGATCTTACAGCAACACCCTAAACAAAAGATTTTAGATGAGCAGACCAATATACAACATCTAACATTTCACCACCCAATTAGGTATTACCAGGGCACTATTCCACCATGCAACTTCCAACTTTTTTTTACTTCATGGATGCCCCATTTTCCTCCTCTCACTCCCAAGTCTCACAGACCCCTGCCTCCGGAAAACTCTCCTGTAACCTCTCAACCTCTGGCCGATTCGGTCTCCTTGGTCTCCTGAAGAAATCAGAAGACTTTGTCAACTAAAATTTTGGGCTGCCACTCCATCTTTGCTCCTTACTATCTGGAAACTACTAGTCGAGAGTATAATCAGCAGTATGATGGAATGACTAAATGATCAGGGATGTAAGTCCCAGGGATTTGGGATCTTTGCTGGTTCTTTAATCAACTTTCTATACGATTTTAGACAAGATGCATTTTCCGAACCTTTTTTTTTACAGCAAATGGAATACATGTAAGGATAGGCTACATCCTTCACCAGTTTCTAAAATTCTATTTTAAAAAAATGAGAATTGCACTTTTGGAATTGCTCAAGTATTTATCTTCCAAGCCACAGATCATTTCCTTTCTATAACAAAGAAACAGAACCCTTCATAATAGCACTATCTGACAGATTCGAGTGAGATTGTGAAGATCCAAGCTTGCCAGAGAAGCAGAATAAAGCATCAGCCTGCTCTCAGAGATGTCAGTGCCCTTCGGTAGAAGCAGCAGTGCAAGCTCTGAACTCACAAGCTGCATAAATCCAGGTTGGGCAAATTGATTTGGTTACTGCTACAGGTCTGCATACGGTAATAAAAGCTT
>JAAGNO010024688.1:56394-66880 GCA_033439905.1 Ceryle rudis
CTCACAAGCTGCATAAATCCAGGTTGGGCAAATTGATTTGGTTACTGCTACAGGTCTGCATACGGTAATAAAAGCTTGTGACTCCACGGGATGAGGAAGAGGCTCACAATCCCATCAAACTCTCTGGAAATGGTCATTTATGTAGGAATATACTGGTTTTCTTGCATCATCTGTTTAATCTTCTAAGGATTTATATGGGATATGTTTTGCTTTCTCAGTTACGCCAGCTAGAAACCTGCTCAGGGTTTAAGATGAAGGTAAATTACGCTGAAAATCTTCCACTTTCTTCCTAGCTTTCTCTTTTAGTAGGCGTAGTTTACCTTATTTAATTTGGGATTGAAATACATAGCAATATTCACTTATATAATTAGCAAGTAGCTAATATTTAAACACTAAATTCTCAAAAATTCAGAGCATTTTAATGATCATTTTTGGTCAACAGTGTGCAAAGCTGTATTTTCTCCACAGGGACTCAGAGAAACGACACATTTGATTTTTTTAGCCGCCTTTGAAAAAACTCGATTTCACGAGTTACATTCTGCAAAGTTAAGATGCACTGAGAATCTGAGTCTGCAGAATAAATTCAGGCTGTTTCACTATGTCCTGCTGTACGCAGGCTTTTTTATTTTCACTCATTTTAGAGTGAGTCTAAGAGTGTACATGCCTGCAAATGCCACAGAACACGACTCCTCTTGCTCAGAACCATGCCTCTGTCCCTCTGCAGGAATACAGGATTTCAAGCTTTGAGCAGAGGCTGATGAATGAAATTGAGTTTCGCCTTGAACGTACGCCGGTGGATGAGTCAGATGACGAAGTCCAACACGAGGAGATCCCTACAGGCAAATACATAGCACCCATCTTTGATAAGAGACTCAAGCATTTTCGGGTAATGGAAGGATCTCCCATTACATTCACTTGCAAAATAGTTGGAATACCTGTTCCCAAGGTAGGTCGTTCTCACTGTCAGTGGTAAAGGAATAAAAATCAACTACATTCTGTTTTCTATATATCTCTCTGGAAAGTCTCACTTCTAAGAACACGGCTCAGCGGAGAGAGCTCTAAAACAAATTATTTCCCACCCACTTTCCAAACAGGGGTATCTGCTCCTAGGCACGTATCAGGCCTTGCTATACTGTATGGACTGCCTCACAACCACCTGACTCCAAGAGAAACCTCAGAAACCCCCAAAAAATTAACTTCTCAGAAAGATGAGACCTGGTCTGAGATAACCAGTGATGAATCTATAGCCAAGAAAAGAAGACCTGACAGGTCCAGCTATGTAAAGGAGATACGCAGCTTTCCGAGTTCAGCCTGCAATCGTTCTATTTCACATTGTAACTGACCTGCAAAACTTAGAATATTCCAAACTTTTAACTAGCAAATTTATGTCCCGTCTTTACCTACGTGTTCTTCTAGTTGCTGTTCCACCACAGAGCAAGTGTTAAGTCACTGGGGGGTTCTGCTCACTACAGGTATACTGGTTCAAGGATGGCAAGCAGATTTCAAAGAAAAACACGCATTTCAAGATGAACAGAGAAGAAGATGGAACGTGTTCTTTACATATTGAAACTTCTACTAGTGACGATGATGGCAACTATACGATTATGGCTGCAAACCCACAAGTAAGGTGTTTTGTTTTCCTCAGGCACAATCAGGCACAAAAATGCCCGATTCATCTTTTTTCTAATATGTTAATAGGAACACAGATTGGGCCACCTAGTCTGACATCAGATGGTGGCTGTATCAAAAATCCGATGTTTCAGAGGTAGGAGAGGAAACCATACAGTGAAAAATGATGAAACTACTCCCCAGTTCTTACACATCCCAGTCACAGGACATTTTTTCACATTAATATGTCCAGCCCTATCTTCTGACCCCTCCTCTGTTGCTGATATGTTGCCTTTTGAGTTATGGTGACAAGACAGACATAATATTTCAGGCAGAAAGAATAGAGCAAGGGTAAAATTAGTGTTGCGTCTAATTTGGAAGTGTTGCCAAGCACAATTATTCTTTACCTGGGATGTAAAGATGTGGATCTGCAAATAGGCTCATCCCCTAATACCATTCTCCTTCCCTCTACGTGCTAGCTTAGCTCTTTATTTAGCAGCACACTCAAGTAGATCAAGCAACTTGTTCCAGTTTACATTTTCCTTTTTTTTCTGAATTATATTTTGGCCTAACTACTTCCCAGTTTCTGCGTGGCTGCATAAAGAAGCACACCAGCACAAAGGTACTAGTGGCCACTATCTATAGAGGCACAGTGGCAGGAATGGACAAGCAGGGACAGGCCCTGCTTAAGCTGCTGTACTCAGCACCGCTGCTAAAGGCATTGCTGCAGCCCTGAGGAGTCTGAGAAACACAGTGCCGTGGACACACAGAGAAATCTCTGCTGCACCTCCAGCCCACCACGCGCTAACAGCATCTGCTTTGAAAAAGTCATATTTACACTACAGTTCAGTTACTTTACAGAAATTAACCCTAATGTACTGTAAATGTTAAATATTTATCCTTTAAAATGAAATGAGCTATTAACCAACCATTGAATCTATTTACATTGTGGTTTTCAGGGGAGAATCAGTTGTTCAGGACACCTAATGGTTCAGAGTATCCCTGCTCGGGGCCGAATATCAACAACTCAGCATCACAGGTAAAAAGAAAGACAAGTTCTTCAGACCCTCTTTATGCTTCTTACTGAAGGCGTTCCAAATAACTAGCTACTGTACTTCAATGCACTCTGTACTTCAGTTCTCAACCATAAAAAGGAAATAGCAGCAGTAGTTCCCTCCCAACAGGTCCCTTCTAAAATGTAGTATTTGTGAAGGTCATCTTCAAATAGAAGGAATTTTAAGTGTGAAGTATTACTACCTGTTGAAGTATTACTGCCCTGTTAAGGGCAGGGGATGTATTAGCAAGATGAAATTCAGCAGGAAAAAGAAAAAAAGCAAAGGACAGCTTGGGAATCCAACAGTACTACACTATACAGTCAATTTGATAAACTTTCTAAATGGAAAATGTGCAAGTATTAAATCACAATCAGTCCACTTCTTTCCGCCCTTTTGCTTAGCTCAAGCTACCTGTTTATTCTATTCCACGATTTCTTTCTTTTTTTAAGCATTAGGAAAAAAAAAAAGTTTGACTTCCAAACATACATGCAATTTTTGTATTGCAGAACACGACCCTGGGTGCCAGAAGGAGACAAAGAGGCAGTTCAGGAACGCTTTTTCAGGCCATACTTTCTACAGGCTCCAGGTGACATGGTAGCACATGAAGGGCGACTTTGTAGGTTGGACTGTAAGGTATTAACCTTTTCCTCTGTTCACTTTCACTTTCCCTGCCTCTGTACATCTATTGCTAGGGGCTTTCATCTTCCTTACCCCGTGATTGAAGGCTGTTAGAGTTTTAATGCTTCATTTTGACAAAATATTTTTATTGCCATTGTCTCTGAGCTGATTCGGGGCATTTCTTTTCCACACATGCTGTATGGACTGAAGAACACAGAAAACGCAACCTCAGAAATAGAAAGCTTACTTATAAGGTTGTTCGAATAACCAGGTATGTTCACCGTGTCCTTTACCAATGCGAACTCCAGAAGCTCATCAGGGAATGACAGGTCCTTCTGCTCCATGGACAGATTCTTGAACATAGTCCAGAATAGCACAAAACCATGAGAAAGAGAGGATTCAGCATGTTGTATTCTGTTCAAACAAATGTTCCCATTGTATTGGACTGAATTACTGAAGATTAATGCTCCCTGAAAAGAGGGAGCACAGACTGGTTAATTTTACACTTCCCCGGCACGCACCGATGCAGAAACATCCCCATTTACAGATTCAAATCCCGACATGGTAGAGTCGTCAGAGGTTAGAGGGCACGCAGTGAACACCCTGTTACTGAACAGCCTTGAGAAACTCATCTGCTCCAACACATTTTAGTAGCCCCCCTACATCACAGTAGCACAGCAAAGGTGGTAGTGCTGACACTGACCTCTTCCATGCTCCAGAATGTCTCCTACCCTGAAGGGGGTAGAAGCTCTGAAGCCCAAGTTAAGGCCCTGAAGATGAACAAGATTCATTACCACTTAATTTATGATGTAAAGTATACTAGAGAGCATGCCAAAGAATTTGGCTATTCTTAGCTCTGCTATCCTGGCAGAGCTTGTGAAGCCTTAAAGCGTGTCTGGTATTGCACAAACCTGGAAGACAGCAGTCCTCGTTCAGGCAAGTTCCACCTCCCTCTTTCTCTGGTTTGTAGGGTGTTGCTTGGAAAGCAATATTTTAGACATGAGTAAGTACTTCTATCTATTGCAAAGATCTTCAGACTATAGTATAATCTAATAATCTTCCTAAAAAACACTTAATCTATCATGTGCTGAAGCATGCAAGTTGAACAGCTACAAGGAACTGTATCATTCTTCATCTAATTTCACGAAATACAAATTCATTGGTATAGAACTCTTTTAGCTCTTAAAGTCTGCAGTGGTTTAGATCAAACCAGGGTTTTGATTTACACTCAGTACTGAGGAAAAAAAAAAGAACACTAGCAGATTACTAGGAGTCTTTTGTGAATATGATATATAAACAAGTTTCTCCCTTTATAAGAAAAATGTAGGTATTTCATGTATCTGTCTCTCTTGGGATTTTGCTGCTTGTTTGATTTCTGATTTTCTCCCTTTTGGAACTAAGCAGAAAAGCAAAAGCTGAGAAATTAAAAAAAAAAAAGATTAAAATATTTCTGTTCTAGATTCTGACAGAGTTCAGACAGTACCTGAAACAAGGGTTACCTATGAGTTTACTAAAACCTACTTGTCAGTTTGACGTGTGTCTCTAGCTGTTTCACTCTCTGTTAGGTGAGCGGGTTGCCAACTCCAGACCTGACGTGGCTTCTGAATGGCAAACCTGTGCTACCAGATGGCACCCACAAGATGCTGGTCAGAGAGACTGGAGTTCATTCTCTGCTTATTGATCCTCTCTCACAAAATGATGCTGGAACTTATACTTGCCTTGCCACTAATAAAACAGGACAAAATTCATTTTGTCTGGAGCTCACTGTTGTAGGTAAGGATCACTGAAAAACTAATCCAAATGATGAAGTTATTTGTACATGCGTCTTCAAACTTACCTTACTTAGTTTCCCTACACACAAGTAGCAATAAACAGTTAATCCACTGATAGCAGGAGAGCTGGACAGCTACAAAACTCACGTGACAAAGGGAAACGGACCTGGTGCTCGGCTGACAGCTGCACTCCTGTTAGTAAGAGGCCTGTAAGAATTCTGTCTCATCATCACTTTACCTCCCTTGTCTTGGCAAAAATACAGTCTTGATTTTCTCCCCAGAAAATGCTTAGCGTTTGAATTCCTAACATATGTTGAGGTCTCCTCGGTTTCAGTCCCAAATTTATTGGTATACAAATGTTTTTAAAGAGAAAAATACACATCTGAATACGGTAATAAAGCTTTACAAGATGAGAGATACTGAAATTCATAGATCTGGCGTTAATGTCCTGCACTGTTTAGACCTATTAGCTATGCATACATTCTTTTCAGAACACCAGTTCTGCCTGTTGTTTTCTTTATGTTCCCTTACAGAGGCTATATCACGCACAATTCACTTTCCTTCCAGTGTCCTATTAAAAATTCACAGCCTGTTTTAATATCACAAGAATACTTTTTGGTCATCTTCTTCCATACTGTTCAAAGTGAAACAAAGAAGAAAATATTTCTTGTTCAATAATTTTCTTTTTTTGTTTGTTTGTTTGTTTGTTTTAGCAAAGGAAGTAAAAAAAGCCCCCGTGTTTTTGGAGAAGCTTCAGAACTGTGGTGTTCCTGAAGGGTACCCCGTCAGATTAGAGTGCAGAGTTGTGGGAATGCCTCCTCCCATATTTTACTGGAAGAAGGATAATGAGACCATCCCATCCAACAGAGAGAGGATGAGGTACTGTCCCACCATACCCATGCTGCAGTTTCTTGTGGCTGCACCAATTGTTTTCATGAAAACTTGTGTGATAATTGCAGGTGGTGTTCTTCATAAAACAATGACCCATATCAAGACTTTAAAAGCTGGCTTCGCTGTGAGGAGAAGAATAGCTATTTCCTTGGTTCAGAATAAAGGCGAGGAGCATTGTACCCCACTGCTTCAGAGAGTGGTGACAGACCTTTCAGGCCATAGGTCTTATATAGCATACGTATGCATCTTCGTACGAAAGATCCTATTACACAGTATTTTGATACATTTTAGCACCTTATTCTCTCTCTAAACCATTTTTTCCTCAGTTTAATTCTAACTGTGGGTGAATTCAAACTCAGAACACATAGAACACGGTTTCGAAAGCCCCAGAGTATGTGATAATAGAGTTCAACATATCAGATACAAAGGCTGATAACAAAGTTTGGTCACAAACACAGGCAAAGACTTAGATCCCACGCTTACAAAATGCAAGCATGTTTCTGTTCAGCTCTTGCATTCAGATGCATCACTATCTTTTAGGTTTTGCAAAAGAAAAGCCGATGCAATAAGGTGTCTGTGATTAATGAGAAATTATTTGCTTTCATTTATTTTTTAAAGATTTCTACTTCAGCATAAATCTGATTTTTAGTATTTTATTTCACCTGGCTCCAACTAAGGATATGATGCAGTCATTGAATCTCAGATCAACTTGAAGCAGTACTATCCTGCAGGCCACCTGTACAGAAAACTGCCTCCACAGCAGCACTTGTTATGAATGCACGCCTAGCATGAGGGAAAGCTCACTTGAAAAACTCTCTCAGTCGTCTCCCTGTGCCTGCTCAGTGACTGCAATCCCTCTCCAAAAAGCCCACCTGACTCTGATGTTCTATAGCCTGTTCTCTTTATGCCTCTGCCCCTAGGCAGACTACTCGAGAATTTATTTCACATGCTGGTACTTCCACAGGCACTGTGGCTATACACACTTGAACGCTGTAGTTAATGTAAAATGAAAAACTGTCCTAAAATGTCTCATTTCCAGTTGTTTCACCGAAGCTTACAAAACAAGGTTTTGCTGCAGATCAGCAGAGGAGTAACTAAGGGAAACCTCCCACATCTCAAAAAGCCAGGAGCCCACCTCAGGCTTGTAACACCTCTGCTATTTCAGCCAGTCGTGACCAGCCTGCCAGCCCCAAGGCTTCGAGTGGTTCTGCCCAGATCCAGATCCACTGGCAGCATTGTCCTGCTTGTTCCCGTCTCGCCTCGCGACTACCTTCCTGCCTGAGGCCAAGAGACCTTTTTTGTATCATGATACAGGCATACATGAGCTCCTGCATTAACGCACCCCCAGCATAAGGCAAATTATGCAGTGCAGGGACCAAAGGGTGAACGTTCCCTTTTCCATTAGAGCTGTCTGAAGCACAGAATGTCCTCTTGACCTGAAATTCTGAGATCCGAGGTTTCATTCCAGGTCACAAGAAAACAAAACCTCAAATTTCAGAACTTCCTCAATCTTCAAGTGTTCTGATGTGCTCATCTCCCCATCTTCCTTTATGAGGAAAACACTTGGGTTGATAAAAAGGACCAATCACAGGCCCAGAGAGCAGAGGAGCCGCAGTTCTCTGATATACTAGTGAATAGCTTGTCCTGGAAATTGCATCCAGAAAGTCTTGGATCACTGGAGAGCAAAGGAAGAGGAGGGAATAATGAAGCAGGTTTCTTTAAGAGTGTTGGCCAAACAAATCTTTAAGACTTTGCCGCTCAGTCATTTTCTCGTGGCAAAAGATACCATAAGAAAATGTCTGACTGGCTCTTGTTACTGTAGTGAAAAATATCACAACTTTGAACAAATGTTCTTGGTATTTTGTTACGTTACTCTTCCAGCTGCTGAACTAGGAAAAAACGCAGTATGACTGTGCAGCAGCTTTGCATGGGTTTAGTTCACTGGAACTCAAAAAGCAATTCCAGTGTTAACACCCAGAGAGCAACAAGTCAGCTAGCACCGTCACACCAAGGCTTTGCACAACTGGGAGGAGCAAGAACAGATTTCAGCTACACAAATCGTTGGTTGAGGCCATACTGAAAGCAAATCTACTGACTGTGCCTTGGGCTGCTACTTCTTTGAGAACAGAAGACTTAGCTGTTTCGTTCAAGTACACGCTGTGAAATCTCAACGTTGACATGCTCTTGGGAAATGCTAATTCCAAAACATTTGTTTTGCCAGCATGCATCAAGATACCACAGGGTATGTCTGTCTCCTCATTCAACCTGCCAAGAAAGCAGATGCTGGCTGGTATACCTTGTCTGCAAAGAACGAAGCTGGTATTGTCTCCTGTACCGCTCGACTGGACATCTATGGTAGGTACTGGCTAACAAGTAAAACAAATCAAAAGTTATTTTCTTTTGACAGGTCCCAGCCCTCACCTAGTTCTTAAGTCTGTAAATTGCTGGTTTTGACGTGGATTAGAAATTAGTGTCACAGCATGGCCACAGCTTAATATGGCCACCAAGAGGAGGTGATGGCCATATCAGTGATACAGCTAAGTGGCCAAATTAGCTCTCCTGCCTCAGTTAATGGGCAGTAAAGAGAAAAAAGAGGAGGAGTCTTGAACAATATTCTCTACTCTCATTTTTCACCTTCCAAATGCCCAAGACACATAAGCATATAATACCCACGTATTCAAGGTGAGCCTGAACTCTGTTCCCTCTGCCTGTGCTACGGCCCTGGCCTAAAATGGAACAATAAATTGCATACAAGAAAGCTCTTCTATGGAGCATGTATGACGGAAACCATGTGTAATTAATGGAGCTAAGTTTGCATCTAATGTTTGTCTAGGACTCAGAAGGCCCCAGCTCAGTTAAAGAACTACAGCATAATTAATTACTGGCTATCTATGCAAGATGAAATAGCTAAGACAATTTATCTAGACCAAGAGATCACTTAAGCAGCATAATGAAACAGAAAACATATTCCACAAACTGTTTAATTATAGCCATAAGCTCAAAGGAAAAAAAAACCAACCAACAAATCAGTTCCAACTCCGCATTTCTCATTTTTGAGAAACCCCACACTTAGCAGGGACAAGTCTCTAGTGCATCTCTGTTAGTTTTTTGCCACCTTGTGGTGATACAAACCATAGTAATGGAATGTTCAAGACAGCTGTTGAGAGTCTGGTTCAAAAATGGTCACATAAAATTAATTCTTTAGGTATCTAAATGTTGTAAGAGATTAAATTTTCGTATGGAAGAGCCGAGGTACAAACAGGAAAAATATGTAAATAGAAAGTAAGAAATGCTTCCTGATTCCAACCACATTTTCTAGAGACTGCAAGTCTTGGAGACCAAAGAAACTGACAGAAATAATTTTTCGTTGTGCTATTTCAAATGGGGCTGGGGGATTGAAAGTGTGGTCTGATATTTGCAATTCCACGTGCAAAAGGAAAAAAAGTACAGTAAATAATGAGTGTATTCTTTAAACAGAAACCAACTGGGGGATGCAAGAATAAAGGCAGTTGTTTTTCAAGTGTTTCCAGGTACACGGGGTCAAAATTCAGCATGGAAAGACATTTCCTATCAGTGGTTACCATGTAAACTGTAGGTCTCCCAAGCTAAGCTATTCCCAGAGATAAATTTGTCCAGTCTGGGTGCCGACCTGGAAGTTTTGTATGAGTAAATACTGGCAAGGATAATATCAATTTCCCCTTTCTAAAGTGTTTTAAGAATGATAACTTTTAAGGATTATATAACAGCTAAATATTCTTACAAAACTGTAACGGTATTTTTTCATATAAGGACACGCTGAATGTTACTTTTAACTTACTTGTGTCTTTGGATTACATTTCTTTCAGTTTCTTTAAAAAAAAATAGGAAATGTGTTACTACTTGCAAATAGTAGAGGGAAATAAAAATTGTAATCACTTCTTTAAAAGAATTCCCTGTATTATTACTTTGAAATGAAATACCACACACACACACACAGACACACGCACACAAATTCAGGAAGGAAAGTCCCTCGGATGACGGAGCAGTACACAAGCAGACTCCTGTCTAGTCCGTCCATTTCTGTTCGTGCTATGGTACATTTTTAGTTTTGATTTGTAAGAGCTTTGGAGAAGGCTCCAAAGATTAAATGATTAACTTTTGGGCGTAGTGAAATCCATGTAAATGTTGCCATTGAACTGAATAGGGATGGAAATCCATCCCTAGACTCCAGGAAAAATACTCAGTATATAACCTGTGTAAATGATAACATTTGAAGGAACAGAGCCTAAAACAGGGAACAACAATGCTGTGCTCTCTTCAAGGATCTTGGAAGCACCTCTTCAGTTGTGTGCATTGACTTTTGTCATTCCATTGCTAACTAGAGATTTATGCAGCTTATTCTGTTTCTGTTGCTTCAGCTCAGTGGCACCGTCAAGTTCCACAACCAATAAAACTCCGACCTGGTGGCAGCTGGTATGCAAACCTTACCAACCAAGGACTCGACATTTTTTCTCCCTTCCCAACTCCTGAAAGCCCTATGCTATTTCCATCCCCAACCCAAAA
>JAAGNO010024688.1:66980-91681 GCA_033439905.1 Ceryle rudis
ACCAACCAAGGACTCGACATTTTTTCTCCCTTCCCAACTCCTGAAAGCCCTATGCTATTTCCATCCCCAACCCAAAAGGTGGTGGAGAGTGAAGAACTTTGAAAAACAAACAATTGTTCCAGTTATACCTGCAGAGATATCAGAAATATGGGGGGGTGGCGGGGGGGGGAAGGAAAAGAAAAAAAAGAGGTACAAGCCAAGATGCTCAAGGTTTACAAGCAACTTGTTTGTAATTAAGTGTACTGCTGCTGCAAATGGTGCAAGTAACATATCACACAAGACTTTTGCGTATTATTTTAATGCAGGGTAACTGTGGTATGGAGTGTTGTGCAATAAATATGGTACTGTGTAGTTTGCTAAGAATTACATAGTAAACATAGTTTTCAGCACCTAAAAGCCAATACCACTTTTACCGCTTGAATTAAAGCTACTGTACTGTAGCAAGCCATGGGAAGGATTGATGATGTTTAGCTGAATTACTGCCAGTGAAAACATTAATATTACAGCAACAATCCTGAATGAGGGTAAACAACGAGACTTTGAATGTAACTCTAAAAAATATGCCAGATAATCACAAAGCACAAGGGAAAAGATGTAACTCATTTTTGTATATTATTATGCCAGATAATCTTAGAATTTTTGAACTCAAGACTAGACAAATATAGCGTTTCATGTAGGTACAGCTGTATAACCTATATATTTGTATTTGTGTGTGTGTGTGTACTCATGCTGTAAGGATTCATAAAGTACAAGGCATGTGCCTGGGATGCTAATCTGATTGAAACCAAATCGAAACCAGAATTCCCCTTGTCTGAAGCATGCTCTCTATCACCCACTGCCGAAACTATTTCCCAGATGTGCTTCATCGTTTCTCTTTACAGTGTTAGTGACCCTCTGCCATTAAACACAAGTGATATCAAGCTTGTAACTTCATGATTTTTAAATATAAATCCTTTTTTTTTTTTCCTAATTTTTAACGTGACTAAAAGAAAAGTGCATCTAGCTTACTTTTTAACTAACTAAAAGGGAATTATGATCTAGTGGAATTTAATTTTTCACCATCATTTAGGAAATAATCAGAGGTGTGGTGACTACTATAAAGTCAAAGAAAATTCTGTTAATATACAAAACTTAGGAAGCTGAGCAACGGTTATGTGCAAAGAGCTAAAAAATGACTAACTAATAGTAGTAATAAATAAGGCGATTTCATGAAAGTGCCACAGAAGGTGTTCAGTGCCAACACTGAATGACAGATTTAAATATATTTAGCATCTGTACAGTCGTATTAATACCTCCCAGCACTTAGAATCTGGGAATATCTAAGATGATTTGCTGCATCTGTAAATTACTGCCACCCCTCTTCTTTATAGACATTGTTCTCAAGCAGTTCTTCACTGCTTTCAACACGGCTGGAGAATGCAAAAAAACTCCTGATCCCAGTCACAGACATGAAAAGAAAAACTAACAGATACTTTCAGTTTAGACCCTATTTGGATTTTTCCATATTTAAAAATGTAACTTAAAAGAATTACATATGCAAAGAAAATAATGAGGAGTTATCCTAAGAGCAAAAGCATAGCGGATATAGCCAGAGACTGAGACCGAGACAGCCTTTCACCGGGTCACCTACACCTGCAGCTTCTGTTGTCTCTAACTGTTGGTTCCCTCAGGGTTTAGGGGAAGTAAATGTCTTGTCTTGTTCCACTTCCTACCTGAGTGAAGACCATAAAACAAAACCATCATTATAACTTTCATGGGTTTTTTTAGAAATCTCAGGCAATTCACCCCATATTGAACAGAGGAGGAAGCTAAAATACATTCTTGTCCCAGTCTTCCCATTATTTCATGCCAGAACTGAAGAGTAGATTTTGATCCAAAGTATTCCGCATTGGATATTGGCCATCAGGCTTTCTACCTAACACAAGCTCAGTCAAGCGACTGTCTGCTTAGGACTGATGAAGTGGGCCCCCTTGTCTGGCTTTGAGTGAGGGCTTAGACCAGATAACCTCCTGATGTTCCTTCAGACCTAAGTCACTCTATACTTCCTAAATTATTATACTTTCCTCTGCCTGTCTGAATATCCTTTGTGGATTAAGCTACCTACTGACAGAGTGAAAACTAAGAACTGAAACAAGCACAAAGTTCTCCTTTTTGCCTGGGGTTTAACCTAGTAGGCAATTCTAGCTACAAGTGTGCTCTCTTTAATCACGGTTCTTTACGTAGCTTAGAAGAAAGGAATACTAGTACTTAATTCTCTTAGCAAACATCTGGTTACCAGTGCTGGAATCATACTTGTTAATATTACTGACAGCAGTAGTGGTTCTCACATTTTACATTAGACAACACACCACAAGTTGAAAGACAAAGTGCACAGAGACAATATGTAAACCAGATCTCCTCAACCTGTTCTTTATGATTTCAGTGGAATGTTTCCAAACTTACACCATTACAACCTGAACTGACAAGCTGAGGATTAAGTGGCACGATGTTTTTGCATTTTCACATTCAGTTCTTTGGAAGTGGGAGGGCGAGAAGCTACCGTTAAAAGACTTTTCCCAAAAAATCTGCGTGAAAAGGATTAATCCTTAGTCATTCAAGAAAGGGCCCCAGAAGTCTCACTGAGAGGTAGGCCACGGAGAGTGGATCACCAAAATCTTCCTACTAAGCATTCTCTCCTTGACAGCATTTACGAGCAAAAGGATCAAAAACTTTACCCATCATACCTCCCTACATAACGCAGAAGTTAGTATTTCAGTTCCTTTCAGTGCATCTGACCCAAACAAAATCAGATTGTGCTCCCAAATGGTTAGCAGTCATTACCTTTTGTTTGTTAACTGCTACGGGACATTTCTCCTCTGCATATACTGAGCCCTTAAAATGAGGATGTAAAGGAAGCTTAGCAAATGAATGCAAATGCTGTTCATTAGTAGTATTGATGTGCTCGTCACAAAGAAGACTTGCTAGAAAAAAAGACACAAAAATTATGTTTGTGTTGCTGATGGAAAAGCCAAGGGAAAAAGGCTTGTGTATGCAGCAGAGACAACACTGAGTTGTCACCTAACATGTGACACTGTTTGAGTTCACATCCTGTGAAGGCTGGCAGTACCTAACCACCCTGTGTCACAATGCACTAGGGATAATGCAGCTGCGCTCCCTTCCTGAACAGCTGGGCCGTTCATTGGTTTTGTTTAACTGAATAACCAGTATGAGTTCCCACTAACAGGGTTATTTCATTCTCTTATGCAGGACAGGCTACTGCACCATCAAAAATCAGTGTTAGAGCTTCCACTGAAGTCACTGTTAGTTATTTTCTTCAAATGACCACCAAATCATCAGAATGTGGAGCATAACGTTGTATCAGTGAGATACAGAAGTGCTCAGGTTTGTAACCTGTCTGTGTTTCCTGATTCACAATCTCACAGGTTTAGTTAAGTTTCCTCTTTCCTTCCAGTCCTGGTTTTGTATCTAGTCAAACAGAGGCACAGTACGTTTCAAAGAAGAGCAGAAATGACAACTTTTGTATTGCAATTCTAGAAAGCAAATATATTATCTTTGCTTTCAAATTTTGGCCCAGCTTGGTGCAAATCCAGTCCTCAGCAGCATCCCATAGCAATCTGCATTGATATTTCTGGATTTCATGCCTTAAAACAGCTGGACTGAGTTCCTTTTCTTCCATAAGGAAGGTGGAGCCTCACCTGAACGCCTCAGATCGGCTCATGTGAGAAGATGAGAGCACGCACTTCAAACACAAAAAGCCGAGCCTGGAGTCTTTCTCTTAGTACGCAAACAATTGCCAGTCTCAACAGTTTACAGTAATCGTAGGCGCTCCAAAGCAACAAATCTGGAATGAGCACGCCTTTAACAACTGCGTTCTTAAAGCCGTGAAGTTTAGAAGTGTTAGTTTCTGGAAAATGTCTTCATACCAAATGATTATCGAGACCTAACTAAATATTTTAGCCATTAAATATTGGAGAAGTGATTCACTGCTAACTGCAAGTACTGTTTCCAATACAGAGATGTTCAGTCTGAGCCTTAAAAGTCTATTTGATATTTTTTTCTTGATTATAGTTGATTTTAATTTTTTTTTGATCCGAAGTCATTCTCACTGGGAAGAAAAATGTCAATGTCAGCTTTTAAGTACATTTTAAGCGCATATGAGAGGAAAAAGCAAACACCTGCCTGTTCAAGAATGTATTTCCCTTCAGCTCACCTGAACTTAAATAAACGCTTCAGAGTTGCATAGGAGACTCTGTCATTCACGTGTTCAGATAACGGTGAAAGCGTGCAACAAGACAGAAGCTTCCTCAGAGCTTTGCTGTTCCAGAATGGAATCAGACCCTACATTACTTACAAAAATGAAACCCCATAAAATAACATCAAGTCATATACTAGTCATGCTTCTAGCAGCGAATTGCAGCTGTTGATTTTTTTAAACAACTCTTAGTATCAGTTTGATTTGGTTTTAAATTAGGCTTTAATTTTCTGATAACATCAGCCCCTTCATCAAAGTTTGAAAGAAAGTTTTCTCCAGGGTACTAGTGCAGAAGCCAAGGAGTCTTTAGGGCAATTTGCAGGTTTTAAAGGTCAACAGATCTGCTGAATCCTCAGTATCTTGGAGAATCAGTCTCCAAAGCCTGTGCTTGAGCATACGCTTCTACCTACGGACTGTAATAGCTGAACTCCATCGTCTTTCAAGTCATGTAGAATCTGTCTACTACACAGGCTGCCCAGCCCACACCCTGAAACACTTGTTTACTGGGTCTAGACCATAATCCTGGCAGTTTCTCTGTGCAGTAGAGCACTGGAGACCTGTTACAGAGGACTTACCTTTTCAACCGTTAGCCATGTATCCAGTGCTTGAACAAGGGAAGATTGGAAAACCACCCTGGTTTTCACTCTTCCCTATATAAGTCTTCAACTGGAATGATTTAGCATATTCCTTGCATAAGGGCTTATTAGCAGACTTTGGAATGAATTTGAAATGAGCAGCAGAGGCAAAACCAACACCTGAAGGAAGCTGGATCTTATAGTTCAGATACAGAAAAGAACAGGACTAAAAAAATATGTGCCCCATTCATATTGCATTTGCTGGTACTGATTTTGCTTTCCACGTTTCTCCATTCCTACCTGGCTTGATTTCTATGTACTTTTGTTCCTGCCAGGTCAGAGACAATGTTCTGAAGACCATTTTAACCCAGCTACAGCTCCACAAGCTAAAGCAGCTCTTATACATTCTATGATTTCCGAGCAACACAAGCTGCTTTTATTAATGCTTTTATACTTCACATCCACTATAGATATAAAGAACCATTTATCGCATAATACAAAGAAATCTCGTGCTGTATGTGCTGTAAATCTGAGTGGAGGTCTCCATTTATATCAGTGGGAAACTCGTGCAATCTGTTAGTAGCAGGGAACATGGTTTTGTAAAGAAATCGAAAAATACTGAAGGCATTCTGAAATTTTGAAAAAAAAAAGCAAAAACCCCAAACTATGCACCTCAGGCTGCAGGAAGCCATTAAAAAATGAACTTCTCATTCCTTGGAATTACACAAACAAACATATAAAGCAAATTCTGTTCTATTTTCAGTTACAGTCTGCATGTTAATTTCTGTACCAATGAAAACTGAAATACAAATCAGAAAAAAAAAAAGTAGACACATTTTCTTGAAATGTAATGGACGTAAAAATGATAAAGCATTTTTTAAGAAGTGCCCGAGTACCAGGTGGAATCAATGTTTGTTACAAGATAGCCGTGTAGAGGAAAGGCTGGACTGCTTCTTCAATGAAAATAAACATGTCTTTATTCTCAGTGCGTTTGTTTTTTCCCTGGGTGTTTTATAGAAGTAGAACAGCTGAACATGTTTAGAGCAAAAAGAAGCTGTTCTAGGCATTTTAATTGAATTTTTAAATTTATCTACAATTTATCTCCTAAATAAAAGAAAACCACATCCGTATTGCGTAGCTCAAATGGCTGGAAAGCTAAGTGGGAGGGTACCTATCTTAAGGCAAAACCCTATTTTGGAAAATTTTATCTGGAAGTCTTCTCTTTTTTTTTCCTCTTTTTTTTTTTATTTTGTGCCTAGTGAATCACATCACAGTAGGGACTTCCACAAAGGTTTCACCAGGGAAGTTCTACTTTAAAAGTTACAGTAAACTTAATTAAATACTAAAAACTCTAATCATGCTTCCCCACATGAAGAAGTTGCCAACCTTTGTTACAGTCTTGCAAGTCGACATTTGTACTTCTCATAATTTGTACTGCAGCACCAATTAGGAACTCCAGTGAGTAACAGCTTTGCCCTGTTGTGTGTATAGTATGCAATGGACTGTGCCTTAAATACCTTACAAATGGCGAGATGGAAAATAGAAGCCTAAAACATTGGAAAGGATTAAAGTTGCAAGACATGCTAATACGTGATGACCTCAGTACTTAGACAGGAAGAAACCACCGACTTTTCATTACTAAGATACACTTTGGGAATGTGCTACCCTAGTTCCTCTTTCAGGCGCTAAAAAGTCACTGCGGTTAAAAATGTCTCTCCAGTTCCAAGTTCAAAAATAACTCCGGTCACCTTGTCCGGACAGGGTGATAGGATTCAAAGAATCAGAGAAGCTGAGTATCAATAGTTACTTCAAACAGTCTGAAGCTTTTAGAAGAATAAAGGTTCATTTCCCAGAAATAGTTCATTAGAATTTCACACTGATTTTCCCCTAGTGAAACATATATGCGTGCAACAAATATTTAATGAAGCCAGCCCTTCTCATCTCCAAAGTTTTCACAACAATGCAGTTCCAGAATTACAGTGTACTGATACTACAAACAGAAGTATTTCAGGGTTGCACTGCTATTTGCTGGGGCAAAAAATGACGAGCAGACAAAACTCAGTCACTAAAACCACACCAAGCTCTGAGTATTGAAGCTTTTTGCTTCATTTGGAGGCCTGCTTGAAGCAATAATTACTTAAGCAAAGGAGGCTTCAAATATCCCCGTACCGGTAAAGTCCAGTGCAGAAGAACGGTCACAGTCATTATCTGACAAGCATCAAACAGCCAGTGGGGAATAAATATTTGGGAGCAATAACCAAACCCAAGTTAAACGCTCAAGTTTACATTTCTCAGAGTGTCACTGAAGCACTTGTAAAGCAAAGCCATGAAAAGGAACGAATGACTTCCTGAATAGTTGTTGAGTTTGAGCAGTCCAAACCAGCAGGGATAAAATATCTGCTTTTCAGACTGTCTTCAGAGAGACTTGTTAACGATTAATCCTCCTCCTTGCCCCAGCTCACTCCCCAGAAAGCTTTGACAGGTCAATAGCAGACAGCTGTCTATACATTACAAAGAACTTACTCTGCTGCCTTTGGTACTACAGTAAACTGGAAATCCCAACTTCCAGCTCAACACTGCACCCTCCCAAGAAACAAAAGTACTACAGCATTATACAAGATCACATTATTTTCCGCTAGTAATATTACTAATTATCATTGATAAAGACAAACATATATAAAATAAATACGCATTCGCCTCCCGCTAGCACAATCAAATCTAAAGAGAATGGGGATTATAATCTTATCGTACATTCTTCAACAGCAGAGGTTGATGCAGTGACCTGATTTATGAAGCATTCACAAACTATGTACTGCACTAAAGTGCTTTTTAGGACTTTGGTTTCAATTCTTAATAAGTTTTGGTAACATAACCACAGATACATTTTGTGTTGGTTTGTTCCTCCTCATGTGAGCTTACTGCAGTTTAATCATTCACTGCATACTAATCCATTATTTTTATCATTATGATTTTATCTATGACCACGTGCAGTAGACGGTAGATTACAATGCTGCATGGAAGAAACAAAGTCGGAAGCAAAACGGCTGTTAAATACTTGTATATGAATTACATATGAACTGCAATGTCGTGACCCACAAAATCAGAATTATATGCCAGTAGTGCAGAAACACACCGGTACTGTTTTGGGATGCTACTCTGGTATTCCCACTCTTGTATGGTACTACCCTTCCCAGCTAAGGTTTAGAGGAGTACCTTGCACTGAGCCAGGTTTTCCATGCCATGTAACTGCACAATTGATTTGCATTATATTCCCATTTCAGGACGGGAAACCCACCACTGTGTGATCAGTGCAGGTGAGATAACGTCTGCCTAACGCTTACAGATAATAAATCAGTGTAAGATGGCCCATCATTTAATTATTTAAGGATTGGATAGATTGTTATTGGATATATAAACTCAATGATAAGTAATATTCAAACAGTACTAACTTGGCTATGTGACGGACAATTAATTCTGCTCTCTCTCTCTAAACATCTGCAAAGAAACCATGAGTAACATGACTTCATATTCCTAGAAAGCTGAATACACTTTCTGTTTGCTGATAAAGGTCTAATGTAATTCATAAGAAGCGAAAGCCCATGTTTTAGCAATTCACACTATTCATTACCGTTAGAGAGGCTAAAATAGAGGTTTAAAACCATTCACATATAGGTTTTAAAAACATTCCTGAATGCCAGTGTTTAAAGGAGAGAGCTGCTCAGAATACACAGTGCCTCTTCTATATGTATTTAACCTATCCTATGCCTGTCCCAGCAGCTTTTGCTCTAGGAACAGTAGTCCTGGAGCTCCCGACTCGGGACACGTACCAGCCTGCAGGGCAGTGACCCAGGGCAAAACGTCAATAAGGGCTCTGAGAGCAGCCAGACGCTAAGGTCAGGTCTTTGTATGTAACTGTTCCTGCCGCAGAGTCCCTCTCCCCCAAAGCAGGGCTTAGTTCCTGTGGATGCTTTTGTTCTTCACTAAAAGCTGCTTTTGTTGAAAATAACTCCTATCAAAGCTATTCATTTGTCATTTGACAGAATTCTAAAATATCAGACATGGCAGCAGCCAGCAGGGAACCCGCCAGCCTTCCCTGCTGGAAACGCAGCAGCAGCTGTTGTGGGACAGCAGCTCCTTTTCCCCTTCTCCCTCACGGCTAGCACTAGCAAGGGCTTGCTTCTGGAAAACCCCCACGGTAGCGCCAGCACCTTCAGCTTCATGGTTTGCCACCATCACAACAGACCTCAGCAGCCAAACCTTTGCAGACCCAACCTACATCCTGCTACAAACGCATCTGCTTCTCCAGCTGCCCTGCTCCTACTGATTTTTTGACCTTCCCAACCTCCTCTCCTCTTCTGCCCTTTCTACCCAGATGTCTCTATCCTCCACAACTCAAAGAAGCAAGCAAACAAACAAAAGGCCATTCAGGGCATCATCAGGGCTGAAGTGAACTTTTTACCAGACTCTCATCTTTAAAAGCCATTTTTCAGAGGGTACACCAAACACACTTCTTACTTCAACTGGGAAGCAAGCATCATTTACTTGCCCACTAAACCGCCCAGACTGGGATGGAAGTAGTCTAACATTTGGAGTAGGAAAGGCACTAGTGAGTAATTCCTAGAGCAGGAATTACAGGTCGCTGGTGAGGACATACCATAGAAAACATTTTATTTACGATTTACAAAAGCTGTGATTGCTTCCAGATAACATAAAATTAAAAAAATAAAATGCAAACATTTAAAGACTACAAAAATCTAGAAGCTTATTTTCACACGAGCATTCTCATTTATGGTATTTAATCACATCTGCTTCTATAGCCATTCAAAATAAAAAACAGTCCTTCTATGACTTCAAACTAGCGCTTTTTTGAGCGTACAAGAGACACCATAAATTGGATTAAAGCAAACCTACACAGCCTTGGAACCCACCTGTCAAACTTACAAAGTTTAAGAACGTTAGTTCTCTGAGGACTAGAAATCCAATAATCATAAAACTTCTTCCATGGGAGCCATTGATGCAAAAAAAAAAACCCCAAACCACAAAACCAAAGAATAACTTCAAAGCTGACATAAAAATAAAAACATAGAATGAAGTTAATTTCTGGTGTTATTCCATTCAGTTACACCATGGGACAATTTGGCCCATGATCTCTAGAAAATATTGTCATACTCTATCAGGGTAAAAAAAAAAAAAATCCAACACCAAAAACTTACTTAATAAAAGAATCAAATGAACTAGATGAACTAGGAAGCAACTGTCAGAATTATTTCCAGTTAAAAGTATGCTTTCCACCAGCATTAAACAAATTCAAACTTCTTAAATGCATTTCGATTTAAAGTTCTCAAAGCAAATTTATTTTGCAGATTAGTAGAAGATGCAAACAAGGATGAGCTATTATAATGCCAATATTACCTTACTCAAGCAGATTAACTCTTGCTAATTATTAAATTACACATCTGGCCTGCTGCATACTCTTAGTCTGCAAAAAGTTCTAATTAGCTATTTGAAAGTGTTCAGGGTGATAGCCGAATATTCGCTGTGCGTAAGGATCGCTGTCCGTGGCCATTTTTTGCCCCGTGCAATGGTGGTAGCTCTCCGGGTGAAAGCGTTCACAGTGGAGGCTAATCCACTCTCTCTCCGAACTGTATCTTTCTGCTTCGGCGAGTATTCGAGTGAGAGCCATGATATAGCTCAGAGCCATCTGCAGCGTCTCGTACTTGGACAGCTTCTTATCTTGTCCCCACTGTGGAACCACCTTTCTCAAACGATCGAAGGCTGTGTTCAGTCCTTGCATCCGTCTCCTCTCCCTGGCGTTGGCAGCCAGTCTTCTCTTTGCAGCACTCTCCATCCGTTCCGAACTGCACTTCACAACGCAGCCTGGTCCGCTTCTGCACTGGATGTCTGACTCTACGCCTGAATCTGAATGGCCGGATTTACAGGTTTTCATATTGGATGCAGCTTCAGTTTCAGACACACAGAGATTACTTTTATAAATTAGGTATCTACAAATGGTGGGGAAGGCGCTCACGTGAATAGCCTGCGTACCTCTTGAGTCTGTTTCCAGGTATCAACGATGGGATGGTTTTCTTAGCATCAGAATAATTAAAAAAAAAAAAAAAAAAAAAAGTCTTCTGCTTTCTTCCAGAAATGTCTGAAAATTGTTTCCTATTGTTTGAAGAAAGAATAAAGAGCTTTTTAATGTCTTATGTTTTCATTCTTTTAATTTCTTTAAACTCAAAGAGATAGAAAAGAATGAAATCTCCATTCTCAAAATGTGTGTTACTGAAGAAAATGGTCCACTTAATCCAAAAGGGATCTTAACGGATTAAAGACACATCCATTCCAAATGAACATTTCGAATGAAAGAAGTTCTGATTCAGTCTAGGAGAGTATTCTGAAATGATGGGACTGTTGCGATCTGAAGATGTAACCTCGTAACAGAAATCTCTCCTTTCTTGACTCCTGCCAGCAAGCAATGACTGTGTGTTACAGACAACATGAGGCTTTATAGAAACAGCAAAAGCTAAACAGGTGGTAGCAGGTGGGCGGGCGGCACTCTGCTTCCATCCCAGTACCTTCCCACCCTGGGAACTACAGGGGGAAAAAAAAAAAAAAAAAAAAAAAAAAAGGCAGTAAAATCCGAACATTACAGCCTTCATCTGTTGAGAAGTCTTCCAAAGCCATTCTGTCCAGCCCTAACAACTTGCCATCTGGAGTAGTGTCTGGCTGGCCCCACAAGACCCTGGGCAGTTAAGCAAAAGATCCTTTCAGTGGATAATCTGTTGCAACTCGGGGGGAAAAAAAAAAAAAAATCTCAGTGCATTGTAGTAATTGTACATTAAAACGTGTGAAAATTCTGGTTAGAGAGTATTAAGGGTAGAAGAAATAATTGTTCTAATGAAACAGAGAAGAATTATCTCAATGGTATATGGCCGAGAACGCTACCGGTTTGCAGTGTGCATCACCAAAACAAGTAGACCCAAATTATTAGAAACCCTTCAGCACTCCCAATTTTAATACTGTATTAAAAAACACAACATCTTGGAAAAAAAAAAAAGGTCTAGGTATTTGCCTGTCAGCAAATGCTATGTCATTGAAATAATGTAAATATACTTAAACAGTTAAAATGTAGCTATGGATGTATCTAATAACGGTTGTAAAAATATTTAGATAGGTTGTGATACGGAGGCACAGAAAATGTAAGTATACAAATCATTGGAAAACCGCCCTTTTTAATACACCATATTAAAGTATGTACCTGTATTTTCTGGTTGGTTGGTTGGGGGTTTTTAATGTCATTTTAGTAATATCCCTAAATAAGTACAGAGGATAAAAGAGGAAAAAAAGAGGAAAAAGAAACCTGCTTGCTGGCAGTAAGGGATCCTTTCTGCCACCAACTGTAATGATAGAGAAGCCACCACACGTACCCCCACACCCCACAAGCAAAACATCTTTTTTTTTACTGTACTTGTATCATTAAAACCATTATCTACATAAACTTCCAAGAAAACACCGTTTAAGGATATACGCAAAGGTAAAAAGAAAAAAAACAACTTGACACACAATGATTTATTATCTGTATTGATTTCAAACTTAATTAAATTGTTACCAGCATTCATAAATTAGTAACTTTTTTCATTAGAGACTGAATACTGTATATTTGTTTAGAACTATAGCTCAATTGTTTTCATTATGACTCCAAAACTTGGTGTAGTTGTAAACAGCTGATTAATCTCTAGCAGAAGCAATGACAATGAAATGAGGTTGAATAATGCAGAAACAATAGGATGCAATTGAACACTAATGGACTCCAGCACGACAGATGTTGAATGTAGGCTGTTATGCCCAGTTGCTCTGCTCTTAATATTCTGAACCCTAATGGTCTTGAACAGAGACGGTAGTTGGGGTAGGGAGTCTCCATTATTCCATTATCAAAACGTATGTATGCCACATCTTCCACTTTCGAAATACAACTGCATCACGTTTCATTATAAACGCTCAGCATTCCTATCTGTGTGCACTGACCTAGTCTCCCAAAGATAAAGAACTACCACCACGCATTAAAATGCTACTTTCTGAATGGTAGTTTCTGATTATCTGTGTGTGTGAGAGAGTGGGGAACAGCACCTCTCGGGAAAACCACAGAGCCATATGTCTTTCACAGAAGGATCGGCAATTAGAACTTGTGGGAGATTTCTTTTTCTGAAGATGCTTCATGGTAAGTATTGCATAGGCAGTAGGAAAAAAACCACACCTCGGATCTTCACGCTATCACTAGAGCATATTTTAGTGCCACAGCCTTCTATGTCCAAATAGGTTTGTTAGTTAAATCCTTTGTCTCTTAGAATGAATCTCCAGGGGTGTTGAATGTAAAAGAAAACAATAAAATTAAGGTGGTTTGTAAGTTAATAAACATTGTGCCTTCTCACGGGATGGCTATTAAGCAATTCAGATAATGAATCACTTTTAGTTTTAAGAGTGCTGTTAACTTCGTACTAGACATATGAAAAGCGACCCTTTAAAACATCATATGATATAATGCCATATTTTTTTCATTTGTCAGCAGTTTTCCTGGTTTTTAACTTACTATGCCCTGCCAGTACGAATTACAACGGAGACTTCAAATACCTTGAAAATCACAGTTCTTAAGAACTTTGTATTTTACTCCACTACCGCACAGCAACATAGCACATGACAGTGCTGTTAATTTTCCCCTTCCTAATTGATTCACCACTATTATCATGCTTTGACTAACACACTGATACAATCTCAAGAGAGAAGCTGTGATTTATCTCTCTTACCGAACAAACACTAACTTCACCTTAAATGATTTACTATCAAATCACAAGACAAAAGCTCAAATCCATCTGGATTAATAATGAACCCCTAACAGGATTTTATAGCTTGTATACGTGCTTAAAAATTGTTCCGTGACGGATCAAAATGCCCACTTTTCATCACTTACAATTTTTTAAGTTTCTGCTTTATGAAAGAGAAATAAGAAAAGTAAGTATTAGGGTCTTAAGCCACACCAATCCATTTAGTTCATTTGCACAGCCCTCCAGCCATACGAAAATACATTATCTCAAGGTAGAAAATAAACTGCTTTATTGCTCAGTCAGTAACAGAAGGGGTATCAGTGACATTTCTCCAGCTTTCCTTCACCTGATTTGATTCCCTCTGTATTTCTGTATTTCAGCTCGTCTCAGTTATTGCTTATGCAATTCTATTCCCTCCTCCATATATTTTTAATAATTTTTCAGAGATCTTATTCTTTGAAACAATTGTTCAAATCATCCTCAAGATTTTTATGATACAAGTTTTCAAAAAGCTATTAGTATATTCTGCTGTGGTGGGAGTAACTTTTCTAGATCCCAGCTTGTATTAGCCTCATCTTTATTGTACATCAGTCATTCTTCAAGACTTGTTCTTTTATTTGGATTTTATTGTTGTAACAATCTCAGGATAGAAGAACATTCACCAGAAAGAAGTTCTGTGTCCATTCAATTACGCACACTGCGATCTTTGAATCTCTTAACTATGCAGGGACAAATTTAATGCTACTCATGACCCTAGCAGCATTATTCCTGATTTCCATTTTAATTCTAAAACAGTATCCCTCATCAAAATATTATGCTTTTCTCCAAGAAAAACAAGAGAGACAGGTAAGAATGCTGTTCCAGTCATAAACCAAATTATTATAGCATATTTTAAGTCATCACTGAAATTGGGAAAATAAGGGATAGTTTCAGTTCATAAAAGAAACTTCGCTCCTAACTCAGGTAACCAGTACTCACAGTAACCAGTAAGAAGAGATGGATATCTTCCACCTGTACTGCTATGGAAAACATGATCCAATTACTTTTCGTTGTGGAATAATAGTGGCCAATTACTAAATTTTAAAAGGAAGTAAAAGTAACATTTCTGGTTCAAGTCTAATTCTCAATACCTTCTCTTCTCTAGTTGTACTAAACACAACATGTACAAGCAATGTATCAAAGCAGGAATCTTACCTCTTCCTTCTAGCCAGCTCTCACCATTTCATCTCGAGGAGATCCTTCCTGAAAGGCTCATCAAGACTTCTCACCCCAGTAGTTTGTACTGAGCAAAGCCGAAGGACTGATGTGCCGTATGCTGCTTTAATTAGAGCAGGTGGGTAACTACCAAAATACGGCCATCCTTAAGGGCCCAATTTCTACTAACATTTGACTCAGCTCACACGACGGGCTAAAAATCCACAGTGTGCAGAATAATGTATGCTCCTTCCCTGGTTATTAAATTGTTTCCCCTATCATGGCTACAGGACAATCAGAAAACAGTCATTTTCAAGTGAGTGCTGTATCCTGAACTGGAGGGAAATTCAGACACTAACTCCTACTGGGAAGTTGAAGAGCAATTTACAGCAGTAAGATGAGTTCACAATTATTTCACTTAGGGCTTCCCAACCACATACTGGACAGAGTGCTTAGAACATTTCATTTTCCCCTTAAGTCTCTCTGGGGTAAGCTTTTCTTTCTAATGGTTCAACAAGTAAGTCTCCCAACCACACTTAAAGCTCTATGTGCCATATGACCCTCCAGCTATCACTTCTTCTCAATTTACCCTTTTTTCCTTGCCAGTCATCTTTTTCTGTTCCACATTATCTGTCTTCAGTAGCTTTCCCTCGGGTGAAGATGAAAAAGTGTAGCTCTCCCCAATGACCCTGCACAGAATATTCCTTCAATGTAACTTTATTTTAGAGCATGCTTCTGCAACCCAAGGTCTAAATACTCACTGTACTAGAGGAACACGTTTTGAACCTTTAACCATCTAAAATGTTTCCAACCTGTATTATATATTGAATAGGATTACTATTACATACACACATGCGTATACAAAGGACAGCTCACTGAAAGAAAGAAGTTTCCACTTAGAACGATACTGCAGCCTGCCGCACCACTGAAGGAGCAAAAGAAAAAGCTTTGACATCTGATTACGAAGGTTGCAAATTCTGAGTGCCTGACTTGACACAGGTTCTTGTGTGCTTCTAAATATAGTTACCTACCAAGGTCGATTCCAGCTGCGCGTGCTCAATGATCAGCAAAAGCTGGCCTGAAGTTTACCACAAGGGGACCTGTAGGCCACACACAAGCAGGAACACACAGTTACCTGCCACACCATTCACTGTTCAGCTAGCACTGTGCGAAGGAGCCTGGACACCGAAGCAGTAGAGCTCTGCACTCTACAGCTGAACTAGCCTGGGCAACACGCTGACCCTCTGCTTGTCTCTCAAACAGGAATTACCCTGCTCGGCACTGGCAGAAGCACCGGCAGTACAAACATGCCTACAGCAACCAGCTCAAAAAGATTAACATTACTTGTTAGGCATTACATAAGCATTCCTGGCACAGGCAAGAGCAGAATTCATCTACTTAAGATGTAATTCAGTTTTTTTAACCATCTTTTATTTTTCCTATATATGAAATTTCAATGAGACAAGAGTCTTCCAGAGAAGACCTTTCTTTACTATAGGCCTCGAGCCTTATGAAAAAGGCTGTTTATGCTATGCACGGGTGAGGGAAGGATCTCGTTTACCCTCCTGACTCCAGACAGCAATTACTGGTTTTATGATCTCTAACAGAAGTTTTTCCTAACCTCTTCTGAAGAGCTTCTCACAGGGTAGCTAGCATCACAGCTAATAAGTCATTTTAACACACCAGGTACCTCAGGATTAGAAAGAGGAAGTAGGTGGTTGGGACACACTTCATCAGCTGATTTGATCGTATTTCCTCACAGCAGAAGGAAGTGTAAACTCAAAACTCTTGGGGTCAGCTCCAGATTCTGAAGGGATCAATACTTCAGGTGTTAGTTATCTCTTCATCCTAACTGTCCTCTGCTGTGGCCACTACGTTCTCTCCTTTTCAAATGTCTCTCAGCCAATTGTCATCCTGCTCATTTCCCACTCCTGTGCCTCACAATCACCTCTGTAAATACAAGGTGATCTTTCAGATTACAGGGAGATAAGGCCTTATGTTCCACCTCCTGTGCCCGCTGCCCTCCAGATACAATGAGATGGTCCTTTTCGCCTCAAACCAGAGATGTTTGCTCCAGATAGATTTTGCAGAGATGATAACAGTCAAAGCCCAACAATTAATGAACCGGCAGATGTGAACTAGGATTCATGCACTTATTTTTTGAAGTTTATAAATGTAACTAAATTTAATGAGATCCCTGACACAGCGCTACAAACAAAACCAAACCAAATATTTCCAAGCTTGTTACAAAGAATGAATGAACTAAAAAGAGGAAAATCAGCTCGGTGCTCTTCCTTAATCGAAAGATAAGGTCAGGCAATCTCAAGCAACAAAAGCAATGCAGTCTAGGGTGTCATTTCATCTTAGAACAGGGTGAGATTTGTTATTACACCTTATCTGCTGAAACGTCAGACTTTTGCTGAAACAGGTGGTCTTCCTCACTTCCCATCCCCAGGTGGTTGCTTCCTCCCAAACACTGGTAAGGCAGGCAAGAATACAGCCATAGGGGGAGTCAGTTCCCCAAGCCAACTTTGTGAAGAAACGTTCTTTCTTACGCTGTAGTAAGTAACTCTTAAATTACCTATTTGCTGTGCCATCTGAAGCGCAAGAAACACGTGACACAGAATCACTATGGTTGGAAAAGACCTTTAAGACCAAGTCCAACCATTGTCTAGCTCTACCAGGGCCATTACTCCGCCATATCCTTAAGCACCATATCTAGATGGCTTTTAAATACATCTAGGGATGGTAATTCAACGACTTCACTGGGCAGCCTGTTCCAGTCTTTGATGACCCTTTCGGTATACAAGTGTTTCCTAATGTCCAACCTAAACTTTCCCTAGCACAACTTGATGCCATTTCCTCTTGTCCTAAAAGTTAAAGTTACTGCAAAGAATCACTGTCCAAAAACACCCCCATAACTTTAGTTGTTCTACATTAAAAAACTTTTTTTTTTTCCAATGAGGCAAAAAATATCAAGACCATTAAAGTTAGCCTTTTAAATCGATCTTTTTCTTTGCAGTTCAGAACAGAACCCACAAAAATTCCTAAACATAGGAGCTGAACAGGTAACTATGCTGAGAGACAGTTCAGAATTTCGTGCTGGAATGAAATTCCTTCCCTAGGAGTATCTAATTTTTTTTTCCAGCACAAGTATTACATTTACCCAAATTCTTCCTAAGAATATGTCTAATCCTACACATAAAATGGCAAAGACTATAACTTCCATTTCAGTTATGCCTGCATCCAACCTGATTGCTAGTCAGTAACGTACCATGCATGTTACTTGGGCTTTGTTGAGATCAGTGGTTTCACAAGTGGCAGCTCTGCTAACTCCATGTTGTAGGTGTCGTAGCAAGTTCTTACAGTTCTTGGGGTGTTAGGGCTCTGCCCAGAGACCTGGTGAAGATCATTAATTATCAACCTGTGGAAATAACTCCTTTCTATTTTCTCATACACCTTTTAATATGTGGGGATTCTCTTCCTTACACACAGGAGAAAACTAAAGTTGTTCATACAGTAGTATAGACTCGTTGTATTGGCAATGAAGTTACCAAAGCCTAGGGTAGAGACGGCGGGTACAGTAGTGGAGTTTTCGGTTTACTACTGCGGGGAGAAAGAGTAAAGAAAGGGAGATACCAATGGTGCTTCCACGAATGTAAGAATGTGCTCCCACTGAATTTCCCAGACACATCATCAGGAAAAATCGTATTTAAAATTGAACAGGCAGACAAACAAACAAACCGCTTGCACATGCAGATTTTGGCCAGCCAAGCAGCTTGACGTAGTTCAAAAGCAGAAATAAAACCAAAAAATAAAATCGCAGCATTTTACCTCTTGTATTAAAACTTTTCTCTGTAATTTATAACTGTCAAAAAAATGCTTTAAGTAAAAGGATTGATTCTCTCCCCAGACACCAACTATTCCACTTCACTTCTAGTAAGTTGCTCTTCCTCATGGGGCAACGTTCCACGGGACAAGACCAGTAACCGATTCTATGAGCATTCAGCTCTCTCTTCCTTCCACCAAAGTGCTGGAAAATTAAATCTCTCCACTTTTTCCTCCAGTGAAAAGTCACTATCTACAAGCTGTCCTTTATGAAGAGGCATGAAGACCCTCAGACTGAAGCTGACATCTTCCCAGTACCTGTAACCATAGAAAACTAGGGAGACATGCGAGCACTGCAAGATAAGTCAACCTCTTTACGAAACTCCATTATTGCTAAGAGACTTTGTAATCTGCAACCTGCTTCACTCGAAGCACAAACAGAATTAATGTGCAGGAAAATATAAGGTAGATTACTATGAAAATGAGTGTTGAAATTGCTGAATACGGAAGTACTTCTTGGGAAGCAGACAAAATCCAAAAACCAGACAGAATGGTCCCTGCTTTGAGAAGCAGAGAAGTGCACAAGAAGGAAGATCTGTAAGGGAGAAAATATGGCGTCTAATGCCACAAACCTGCGAAGAGTTGAGTATGTTTAACATTATGCCCTGAGTAATCCCACTGAATTCAGCGGCAGCCTGCTTATAATATTTAAGAGAAACATCAGCACGTGGAATTTCAGGGAAAAGAGAAAAAGCAAAAAAGGCAGTGGGGAAAAACAAAGGCCACGGGATGATATTATACGCAGAGCTACAGGCAAGAACCGAAAGTGAGAATAAAAGAAAGATGAAAAACAAGGGGAGGTGTCAAGTGGTCTGAGCTGCAACAATCTACAGTGGTTGGAATCTGTAATATTAGGAACTGTCTTTTATTTCTTTCTCCAACACTTTGACCTGTTGCGACATGAAGAAGAGAATGTAAATTCATTTCCACTTTGGAAATGAATTACAGCTATACATCTGGTTCCTACCCAATTAGGAAGAAGATTCTCAGAAGTCCTCATCTCCCAAAACACAATTAATGCCACAATTAACGTTGCTTGCCCCAAACGAAACTGCGTAGAGATTGTGTCATACAGTTTACTGACTGCAACAAAAATATACAAAGCAACAACAGAGAGGGTGATGCAAGGGATGCTGTAAGCTTTTTACAAAATAATTCTTCAGTTCGGAAGGAGTTATTTTCTTGTGCAAACAGGCATAAAATTACTACCCATTGCCCTGCCTCTCATTGATTTCTACTTGGCACAGTTTGCCAGATGCTGTTTGGTCTAAGTGTTGCCTTGACCTCCACTGGTGATGCTGGCCCCTTTTTGCTTTGTTGCGCGGTATTTTCCCAGCAGGGAGGTCCCACCCCTCCAATAGTTCAGTTGCAACTTTTGCTAAAGGCTTATAGGTTACCCATATGTTGTACTGGAGGGGCCAGCCTGACTGGAATTAACTCAGAGGTGGCGTCCAGCATTGTGGCTGGAGCTGGCCCAGAGGAGATTATAAATGCCCCAAAACTAATTAAATATTTTGTCTCCTGCTGGTAAACAAAAGCGAATGAGGGCAAAAATATGAAATGCCTGATTTAACTAGGATCTGTAAGTAGCTTGACAACAGCAACCCTGAAGTCAGTGATGCATGATTTAAAAGCCCCTAATGGGTCAAAGCTGTTACACAAATGAGACTTTTGTCGATTATCCTTCACTTTATATACTTGCAAAACTGTTACATAAATGCACTTACTATCAGCTTTCAGAGTATGTCACAACACCATTTCTGGGGTAAGAGCCACGCAGTCTGGGATAGCTCTTTGCGAGCGTTCTTAACTTTCACTTTTGCACTGAAAAAATACAGCAAATAAATCTGACCACCCAAAGAAATATGTATTAAAAAATAAACTGACAGTATTCTCAGTAACTTTTCTAAGGATCTGAACTCTCAAAGTGTGCTTCCTAACAATGAGATAGAGTAATTTTCTCATTTGATATCATGTTTAACAACAACTCTTAAAAACTGTAAGCTAAGTGCCTTTTTCAAGGTACTTCTATTCCAAGAAATATATAGAGACTATGTACAGCAGAGTAAATATAAAGAAAACAGTTAAATTATTTAAATACAGAATAATATATATTTAAAGAAATCAGCTAAATTATTTAAATAATGGATCAAATGCTTAGATATGTATCATTCAGATTTAATGTATTCAGTTTTGTAAATTGAAAACCCTTTCTCGTGGCACTTTAAATATTGTATGCCCACCAGGGTATACTATGTATTTAAAATACACTACCGCAGACGTTGTCGTGTGCAATGCAGTTATCACGTAAATACTCCATGAATCTGTTTTAGACCGGTAAGTGAAGTCCTCCAGAAATCCCATTAGTAAAGAGAATGAGATTTCTCATTAGATGTTCTACGTCCCAATTTCACGCACATGCTGAACTCCGCGTTTATGTAATCCTGCTGCAGTTCATGGGACCGGGATCTCCGCACATAATGCTGGTAGCGTGAGCTCGAAAGCGCCTTGTTTAATGAAAGCACAGCGTTCACCTTTTCTGGGAGGCCATGTGTTAAATCTTTATGGTTTCCATAAGCACATTTTTATTCACTTAAAAAAAAAAAACAACCCAACCATTTACAATGAGGTTGTCCTTACTTGCTGAAAATTGAAACTTACTGAAAAACGGCAAGGATCAAAGAGATGCATTAAAGAAAAGGAAACCACAAAAAAAATCTGATAGATGTAGACTTACCTATACCAGAAATAGATATACACCTCACTTCACCTTTTATAGCACTTTACTGTTAGATTTTTACTTTATAATTAAACTGTTAATCAAATTAAGTAATCCACACTCAGTCGAAGTAAAAGTTTAGACTACTAACTCTAAGGGCCGATGTAATTAATGCTTTCCAAATTAACTAGGAACTTTTGCAGCTCTGTTGGTTTGCATTCTGCCATAGACAGCTGAGCGCACATGCAGACGTGCATATAACACATCTGCTCCTTTGTCCAAACGGACAGCAGGACGCCACAGAGGTTTCTCCCTCAAAAGAAATGCAATTCTAAAAGATTAAGATGTTCTAGTTAGGCACATGGTACCATTTGACATTTCGGATTTTCAAATCTCCCAATTGTCCCATTTCCAAACTATAACGAATTAGATGTGACGGGTACGTTCTAAAAGCTACTAGTAAAGCTGGTTGTGAATAAAGAAACACTTAACGTAGCGATTGCTAATATATAACGCTGGATTTAGAACGCACAAAGGACAATGTTTCTCATTAGGTACACGTGAATAAAAAAGTGACAAACTGTGATTAGAAGAGTAACTTCATTTTGTCCAATACATACAGGAAAAAGAACTGAATAATTGGTTATCAAAAGTCTTGTTGCCTTTTTTTTTTCTCTCCCGTGAAGCTAGTTGTTTCTTTTCCTTCCTTATTCTTTCAGAGACTTCAAGAATCTCAAATGACGGCATTCTATCAGATTTTAGTGGAGCTTTCTCTTGAATTACCCAAACTTGAGTATGGAGAAGTTTTCTCAGACTTAACATCACAGTAGAAATTTCAAGCTGAAAGCTTTTTACAGCAACATATTCAGCCATTTCTGTTAAACGGGTTTCCTTTTAGATATAAAAACTAAAAGATGCGATCTAGCCTACTGAATTGCACACACTGGGGTTTATGTCATCGACTACTAACAGACCTCTTAATTACTACTACGAAAAATGCAGCAAGGCAGCTATATTTCTTTTGCAGCTGGTCTTCATAGACCGTGGAGAGGCAAACAGGTATGTATTACCTGGGTTTTCCTCACAGCTTAAGAGAGGTGTCTGAGCACATCAATACCTGTATCTTTGTAATTCAGACTCACTGAAAAAGGTGCACTGAATACAAGTGCTATCAGTTTAGAGAATTATGGATGCTTTTAGAGTCAAAGACCAGGAAAACTTCCCATCCAAGTTCTACCGCATCAAAAATTTAAGCATGTAAGCTTTACAACAAGGGCTATGTCATTTAACAGACAAACCCACAAAGAGAGCCAATAGCTGGAGGACAAATTTTGAAAACCATGAGCTGGAAGCGCAGAATATATTTTAAGCAGAAAACTCCTAGATATTTTACCAAGGACTATGCCATTCCTCCTGAGCTTACATTTCACGGTAAATTCGGATGACTTTCTACTATACCTAAACCACAAAGTACTGGCTTCAATGCCCAGGCTGTTTCGTTGAATATTACTGTCTGTGCTACGTGTTCAGGTCACCAGACTAGAGGATGACCTTATATACAGGCACCTAGGAAATACAGAAAAGACTAGCAATGGCTACTTAGTGATCCAAGACAGCAATTCAAATCGAGTCCAAAACTACAAAGAATTCTGGCAAACTGCATGCAAATTAATTTTCTTTACTCTCTAAATCTTTTTCTTTAGGAAAAGCATGTATCTTCTTTAAGGTGAGTGGAAGCCATCTAATGTATCTCAGGCATTCAGAGAATAAAGAAGCTATGAAATCTGAAGTATCACCACGGCACTCCTCCGCATTTTGAGGAGTCTGCGTGACAAAACAGGAACCTGTATAACTGGACAGGGAACAAAAGCTTGTATCTAACTTGTCAGAAGGGCTGTTTCCTAGAAAGGGTGTCAATACATTCTTCCACAAAGAAAAGTGGATCTATTGATTAGACTGGTCTCAGTACATTGCACAAGGCCTTTGCTTAGGTACATACTGGAAGCAGCAAATTTGTCCTAGTTAAGACCAGCGTACCTGAAAACAGTTGAGGAGGGAAAATGGACATACAGCAGCTATGATCTCCGTCCTAGTTTCTCTTGGCTGGCAGGGAAGGCCAACCGAAATCATAAATTTATATTGTACCATTTTCAGGATGAAGATTCCACTTTCTTTTTGTCCACCTTAATGGGCTAGGGCATGGGACAACTTAATGCAGTCAGCACAACTCCCAGCTGGCAAAGAAATCTAGCAAAGATTACACCTCCTGAAGAGCAATTCCCTTTGAAGCTCTACCCGGTACTGCCCGACTGTGCCTCTTTTTAGTCAGATCTAGGGCTTGATAAGACAACTGAATTGTTCAGAACTTCCAAAATAAAAGAGAAGTACCAATTAATTGCTACTCTGACTGGGACTAATTCAAAGGTGTCTTTTAGTACCTGGGGATATGGTGTGTTCTACTTTGGAGAGAATCAATCAGTAAGAGATTGATGATGGGGTGGCAAGGTCAGCTTTGCAAATACAGAACCATCTGCAGAGTCTCCTGGGTTGGTACCTGCAGCACAGTAATTTACAGGAGCAGGTGTTTCCTTTTAATCTCTTTTTTTTTTTCTGCTGAAATGGTAACTTTACCCAGAAAGTGCCTGCAGTTCATTATTAAGAGGGTGCTTTTTTTATTGTTGCTATTAACTGCTGAAAGTTGTGGTAATCACACTCCTTAGAAACACAGGTAAGAACAGATATAATATAAATATATAAACCTTAATATACTGCAGTCCAAAAGGCTGGTTTTAGAACAGAATTACTTTGTTCAGAATGCAGCCATTTCTTTCTGAATATGGGCAACTGACAGTATCATAGTTAAGATTATAATTTATATATGTTTACAGCCATAAACACTGATGCAGAAAGGAGGCTTTCTGAAACAACAGAAAAATTCAAGAATTTAATCTGGAATTTCCCACCTGAATTGAGCTTAGCGTGACGAGAACTCTGGTAAATTCCCCGTGGCTTGGGTCCAAAGCATGGCAAAAAAACCAGTAGAGAGTACATTTGAATTCAAATTCAGGTTCCTGGCTTTGCTGCACCTCATTCTCTGCTCAAGCTCTACTACAACCTACATAATCTCTTCTCTAGCCAAACATCTCTCAGCCTGACTCCCAGCCCATACAAACTGTCTTTGCATCATTAACTTCCCCTAGTAGCAAAACCAGAGGGCAGGCCCTGAAGTGTTTTAACTGTGCTCAGATATTACA
>JAAGNO010024690.1:0-12297 GCA_033439905.1 Ceryle rudis
CTGAGGGGAAATGCGCAGCCTGCGAGCTGGCGGCGATGTCCCGCAGCGCGACCGGGATGGCGGCGGGAAGGAGAGGCGCGACAGGCCGGACACTGAGGAGACTGAGGTACCTCCCGCTTCCCAGCGCGGACATCACCCTCCGCGTCGGGCTGCTGGGGAAGGAGAAGCTTTACGGGGTCCTTTATAGGCACAAAAATGGTGCGTTCGCGCTGAAGGGACGTTACAGGGATATGGAGGGTGACAGAACTTGACTTGGGCTCCACTTCGTTCCTGACACCTCTGGGAGCTGGGCGCTGTGAGGGAAAAATCCCTGCGGCGGCCCCAACCTGGGCCCAGTTTGCCGCCGATCAGGTGGTTTCCAATTGTAGTTCTCCAGATTGACTCGTGATTGGCGTTTGTAGGGGAACAAGCAAATTGCAACTCTGCTTTAGATAGGACGCTTCCCTGGGAAGGGAGCGACGCTGGTCTCCAGTGCTGTTTTTTGACTATTTCTCAGCAGAACTGCCCCTCTACGAGTCAGATCTGGGGCTTCTGCTGAACGTTTGAGACAAAAAAAATAGCCCAAACCCTTTGGCAAAGCTGGCAGCAATCCCCCAGCTATATCATGAGTGAAAACCCGCCGTACTGCCATTGTGACACACAGACACCGCACGTCATGGGCCGAGGGGTTTAAAGCAAGTGAAAAAGATACTTATTGCTTCCAGGTGCTAAAGAACACCACTTGTGAGATCCCTCCTCAGCAGTATTACATAACATTATTATTGCACTAAAGTGCTTTTTCAGTTCTGGAGTAACGCACAGCTTTGAGTCAGAAGGCAGCTGGAGGTGATAGTATTCCCACATACACATTTAGAAATGTACTAATAAACAGAAATGTTTTCCTTTTATTTAATTAGAACAGTTTTTTCTAGCATAAGCATTTTGTAAATGAATAATTAGTAAATCACCAGAAAATCTAAAGTTTAAATCTAGCTTAACTACAATGAATTAATAAAGCCTTAAACCTGTAACACCTTTGAACATGCTCCTGTTGTTAATAAAACAAGTGCATTACATTAATAGAAACCCTTCTGGAACCTGCCTCTCTTTGTAACATGGTTCAGTCTCTGCTTAGTGTTCAAAGAATTCTTTTAATTAGATTCTTAATTCAGTGGAAATGGAAAGTCAGAATAGTAGGTGTGGATTGAGTTTCAGGGGAGCAGGGACACTAATGTACCTTCCGTGGACAAAGCCTATCCCAGCAGACAGGGGCTGCCTTTGGCTCAGTCAGCTGGAGAGAGGTTTGCTGGGAGCCGTTGGCGGTGATCATTTGCCTGCTGCTGTCCCTGGGGTTCACATGGGTGCGGAAGCCTTTCCTGCAGGTCTCATACCCCCCAGGTGAGGGCTGAGAGGGAAATTCAGGGAACCTGAGGACCTGGAGCAGTTGGCCAAGGACCATCTGGCTAAAGGAGGGGTGGAGCTGTTTGATGGCTGGTCCTCAGAACATGAGTGATCCATGGTGTGAGGAGGACATGTCATCTGGCTTAGCCACTCTCCACCTCCCCTGGTCAGAGGTGTCCCTGGCCTTCAGCATCCCAGCTGGGGCCTCAGTTCAGCTGTCCCCTGCCAATCCGGTGGATAGAGGGGGCCAGAGCACGGCCTCAGTTCCTGCCCACTCGGCAGCCTCTGTCCCACGGGCAGATGAGTGTCCCAGCTGGGAGCTCGACGTGCCCAGCCAGCCCTTCCAGGGTTCTGCAGGGCACGACTCCCCCGGCTGCCGGGGACACTCCCGGGCCCGGCCCAGCCCTCCAGGTGAGGCTCCTGCAAAGGGGAGCCTGTGACCGGCCCCGGAACCGAGCGGTGGGGGGTCTTTCGGGCGGCTCCCGGGGGTGACGGCATCCCGTGAAGACATCCCCAGCAGTTGAACCGGCAGCCCGGGTCCTCCGCTAAACCCGAGCAGAAGGGACGTGTGCGGCACTGGCTTACTGACGAGCTACGGCTCCAGGGAAGCCTCTCGCCGCTTTGCCAGCGTTTAAAAGCGCAGGGGAAGGATGCCCTCGCTTCCCCGAGCCCTCCGCCTTTGACCTTGGCCGGCTCTCCCGTTTTACGCTCCATCCCGGCTAGGGAATGCCCGTCCCGGGTCAGCGGGCAGAAGCACCCGGAGGGAACGCTGCCACAGCCCGTGTCGGGTGCTGCGGAGCTCCTGCCGGTAGCAGCTCCTGGTGCACGGTGCCCCAGGGAGCCAGGCACGGCCGGGGCTGGGGACCTGAGTCCAAACGGCTCTGCTAAGGCTCCTTAGCAGGCAGAGGGAGTCGTGTCTGACAGGACTCCGGCACTAGAGCACGTTCACTCAGCAGAGGTGACAAGAGAAAAGTCTTAAAAATTTCCATTTTTAATCCGGGAGAGAGAGCGGGCAAGAGATTAAGCATAAATCTGTTCCCCAGAGGAAGCAAGCACCTTGTACCAGTCACTGGTGACCTGCTGTCACTCTTATCACACTGGGCACCTGATACCCACAGAAGAGAAGCGAGCACGATCATGCTGAGTTCAGAACTAACAACTCATTCTTTTGAAAAAGACTCTTAGAAATGGTAACATTAAGTAACAGTTAAATGTACTTTAATTCCTTCAAATAGAAGGATAGCTTGAAGGTACATCAGAGAAATTATTTCATTGATTTCAGTCTCTTAAAAAAAAAAAAAAAGCAAGCATGGCTTCAAAATCCAGGAACAGTATCCAATAAACAAGTACTATGCACCTGTTTCAGAGTGCGGTACAAAGAGAAACTTACAGCTTCAACTGAATGGCATAAATGACTGAGAAATCCATTGAGAGAATGCTTGTTTACAGGGATCAAAACTATGTTGACAAGTATGAGTAAGCACACAGATAATGTTTAAAAAAAAAAAAACCCAAACCTTTCTAACTGTTTTTATACACACATGGATGTATTTGCTTTCCTTTGGCACTACAAATTACAGACACGAGATTCCATTTTATAGCAATCAGACTTCAAACTTAAAATAAAAAATAACCTTGGAGTCATTTAAGTCATACAGCTCCAGCACAGTACCTTCACCTTCATTAAATTGCCAACTCCGTATTCTAACCCTGGAAATTCAGGCCACAAGTCCTGAATTCAGCTTCCACCCATGACAAATTTCACTCCCCAGGATTAACTGAATGTGAGGAGCTCAAGCAGCAATGGGGAATTAATGAGACACACAGATATTTAATAAGAATGAATCTCCCATTCTCATCCAAGGTGGATATCTACCTTTAAATGCTCTTTATATGCATATACACATTAAATCAAGTAAATATGAACACCTATTACATATATTCAGCCAAATCAGACATTGAACAGCTGGAGCACATGATGACCACCTCCAGTATATCTTCAATGTTGCAGAGAAATGTGTTAATCCCTACTCACTTCCATTGCTAGGAAAAAAAAAATAAATTAAGATTACACTTAACAAATATGGTTTATTCTTTCAGCATATTACTCGTTAGCCATTGTCAGGAGTAAACCCTTAAGCTTCACAGGAAATTCAGTATTATCAGTACAGTAGAGCAAGAGTGTTTTGGCATCCTGTAAAATCCTAGAGAATGTGCAAGAAAAATCTCAGAAGTAGCACTTAATTATCCAGACTCTTTTCTTGTTCATGGCATTTGACTTCACAGAACCTGGTTTTGATTACTTTCAGAACAGTTTTTACAGGTTTTTCTGCTAGTAACCAACAGGGGTGTAACAACAATGGCACAGTATTTTTCCTAAAGCATTGAAGACAGGGAGAAAAAGAAAAAAAAAATCTTTTCCTTGAAGAACTACAATCAATTAGGACTACATAGAAATTAAGTAATGAGGCATCATGGCAAGTAATAGCACACTGACCCTCTACCACAACAGGAAGCAGTTGTCAATCTTACAACAAAAAGGAATCAAATGAAAAAATCTAAAAATTACAGACTTCATAGGTTTTGTTCCTTCTCTCTCTAGATGGTAAGAAACCATTACTAATTAACATTTGACTTTGCTCTGCAAGCAGGGTGATAGCAGAAGCTTTTGTTGAGATGGAGTAAAGTAAATGGCTGCTTTATTTTTGCACTGATCACATGCAGACTGGACGTTGTATTGTCTCTGATAACTGGGTTGACTCCCAAGCTGGTCAGAATGTTTCCCCCACACACGTTGGGCACGTCTCAAATTGAGATTAATCTTGTTCTAAGTGTATTCTTAAACATCAAAAAATGCTGAATTTGACTATAGCAAATTCAGTGAGGAAAAAGAATCAGAGAATATAACAGCAAGTCTTCCCAGAAGACAATCTTTTCTACACATCCAAAGAGAACTAGCTGTTTGAATTTTAGATTAGCTGATACAACATTTTTTTTTTTTTTAAATATTTCAAAAGCACAGCATGTTAAAACAACTTTCATTACACTTTGTGGAACACCAGTACCAATGACCTCTATGTGAAATTGTTACAAGCTACTGAAATGCAGTCTCTTGAAATGAAAGAGTACAGTATATCTAAAGCATATATACATGCTGCTACCAAGGAAAGAAAGCAGTGAAGTAGCAACTCTATACACGAGCTTCACTAAGAATCTTGCTTCAAAACAGCCCCAAAATTATCTTGCACTTAAGATTTATTTTCAACTGAAAAGACTTAGAAAAACATCAAAATCTTATTATAAGACCCCTTGGTCTTTTTGTTCTGAGCTTGCATGGTATTTTAATGCAAACTGATTTAATGGAGATACAGTACTGCAATTTGCTACTTAAAAATAACCTTAGGAATCAAGAGATTTTTCTTTTTTGCAAAACACGAGATCTAAACCTCTGTCTTCACACAAGGCATAGGCACCTACAGCCCTGCCTTTACAGAGTCAGATAACTCAAGAAATGGAGTGTGCAGTAGTTAACTACCAACCGAAACATTTCACAAGTACTGAAATAGTGGAAATGAACTGATGATCAGTCCACACAACCACAGGGTTGCATTGCACTACATAAATGCTGACCAAACGCCCCCAAAAATGCCGAGAAAATCCAAGCAAGTTCAAAAACAGGTTGTTAAAACTTTCTTTCAGTGAAGACCAACCAGTCCCTTTGTGTACACATTTAGTTTTATTGTAACAAAGCAACTTGTACACTTTAACGTTTAAAACTGAGCATCTTTCTTTCCTTTCCAGTGAAACAAAAAAAAAAAAAAAAAAAAAAAAAAAAAAGAATTTAAAAATAAACAAGAACAAAATTACAATAGAGAATGTCAATTCCAAATAAGATCCTACAGGTTCTGCTGATTCTCCATCAAGTGGCAGGGCTCAAAGTCATCATTAGGAGAAGATTTTATTTTAAAAGTGTCATCTTAAACTGCAAGGATGTTTGTTAAACATCACAATTAAACATGCCAAAGGAGAAGAAGCCATGTTGTCAAAATGCCCACTTAACCCACCCAAACATCTGAAACCCACCCCGGCTGACCTTCTATAACCCCTTTTTTTTTTTTTCTTTTTTTCTTTTTTTTTTAAACAAGAGAAAGTAGACAGATACATGTTGGTAAATGCTAACTGTCCATATTCACATAGAGACACAGTGTAATCTCTGAGCCCAATATACAGAGAAAGAAGGAAAAAAGCTAGATTCTATGCACTACTACACAGGGGCCTAGCACTCTTCAGCTTCCAGCAGAGTGAAGGGAGCAGAAGGTTTTCTTTTTTCCCACAGAACATGGTGTGTTGATTCCATAAACAGTTTGTTTTGAGACAGAAAGGGATAAAAATGAACTTGAAACAGAAACTGGTAGATTCTTTTCCACTTGTATTCTGCTCAAGGTATTTCCCCCAAAATAAATTGTGAACCATGGTGTAGAGGAGAGAAAAAGAGACCTCAAGAGAACAAGGCGACTGAGCACAAGAAAAAAAAGACAGCAACTTGCTCCCAGGGACTGGAGAAAAATTAAAAAGGTAAAAAGGGGGTTTGGAATCCATCAGTGTTCAATTAGTCATCTTCTCCTTCATCCTCCTGTTGAAAGATAAGCAACAATTAAAAAAAAAAAAACAAACCACTAATCACTAAACTTCAAGATAGCACGAACTTTCAGATGCAACAACCAGAACGTTTTAGCACCCTACAGACTGTAACTCTACAGCGTTACTCATAGCACGCACTATGATGATCTCTTTCCCCCTTCACTGAGGCAGTACCACTTGCTGCGAGTACCCATCTACGCAGAAATCAGTTAGTAACTGGAAGCCCCTATGAAAAAATAGCAGGTTTGAACAACTGCCGTGACTTAGAATCACTACAAACACTGATGTTAACTGTAACATTTAGAAAGTGAAAGAAAGGGGCCATCTCTTTTTCCCTTGTTTTAAACTCCAAGGAGCAAAATGCTTCAACTTTCAGATACTGAATTGTGGATTTCATCATAGAGCCCAATACCCTGGTGCCCACAGCAGCCCTATCTCAATACAAGCAGGTTTTTTGTGCTGCGATTCAGATGCATCACACCACATTACAAGAAACAAAGACATTCTAAACTTGTTACCCACACCCTGAATGCTGTCCCCAGAATTCCACTTGCAACTAAAGGAAATTTCTAATTCCTCAACCCAACAGTCTCAGCTAAGCTGGCCACAAACAGAAATAAACCAGCAGGTGGGAGAATGTCAGATCTGGATGCACCAACAAAGCTATTTACAAGTAGAGCCTTGCTAGAATGTTCACCAATTAAATAATAATAATTTCGTTACACTAATATCCTAGTTCTTCTAGAGCACTTTTACCAATCTACTAAAACTACTTACTTGCACTGTCTCTCGTGTACACAGACACACTTTGTACTACACTGAAACCACCCACAAGTTAAGGTAGTAACAGTTCTGCTTCTCCTCTCCAAACTCCTTGTCTGCGACTGCACCGTAAAGAACTCTTTGACCTTTTTAACAGTTGCTCAGTATTCTTACAAGAGCCCTCTTACATCTTCTGCTCTTCGTACACCAGAGATGAAAGGCTTGAGATTACTCACCTCTCCTTCCTCTCCCTCATCATCATCTTCATCTTCCTCCCCCTCATCTTCATCTCCTTCTTCATCAATATCCTCCAATCCTTCTTCCTCTTCATCATCATCATCATCCTCTTCTCCCTCCCCCTCTTCATCATCCATATCAGGAACCTTAAAGACACACATGAGACATTAACTACAGTGATCAAATTCACTTTCACAGTGCTATTATGGGTATGGATCAACAACTCAGTGCTGTACTTACCAAGTAGTACTGTAACGGATTTGGCCAGATGTCATCCTTGATGACTTCTCCTAGTTCATCAGCCCCTGCATCAGAGTGGTCAGTGAACCAGGTAAAGAAGCTTTCTGGCTCTTCATGCTGCCTCTTCCTACTGGCTTTGTTCTGTGTCTGGCTTGAACGTTTTGTCAGATCCTGAAAAGAAAGTTAAGTGCCCTAAGAAGTCATATTCACATAGCTTTTTTTTTTTTTTTGCATTAAATAAGCACCATTTAGAAACATACTTGCCTAAACAAACACAAGAAATCACTTACTACTACCTCTTGCAGGGATGAGACTTTAAGAAACATTTGGAACTACTCACAAAAAAATGATACTCAGCCCCTTGCATTTCTCAGGAGCATGAGAAAACAGTAAAACCACCTGTTTCTTTTAATGACCTTCACTGAAATACTGAAAATTCACAGGATCTTGCATTTTATTTAGGCTTCCCTATCACAGGAAAATGCAAGTATGACAAGTGTTTAATGAAATACTGAACTTAAAAACTTTCACAATGGCTAAATGCTACTCAAGAGTAGCTGTAATTGCAGCTAAATGCTATGACTACTACATACACACAATGTAAGAATCACTCAACTCCACACCCCTAAGGTCTGTCTTTAACCTGAGATAAAGAACTGCCTAGCCTTCTAATCCCAAGGTCTCCCACTTTGAAGTCTTCAGGCTATTCTTTGTAGTAAGTGGAAAAAAAACCCCAAACCCTACACAACCCCCTAAACTGTATGGTCACGAGAACATACCCGAGTCCTGTATCTACCACCTTACCCTAGAAGATTACTTGTGCATTAATCTGTTTACTCCATCTGAAAAGAAGATTACTATCTGCGGTTTGAATGCGTTCTTTCTGATCATAAGGTAACTACAAACTTCTAGTATTTGCTTTCTTGATAGAATCACATAATTTATCAGTTTAGAATGTTTAATGATGAGCAATACCAGAATTCACACTGATTTTGTGGTATGGTTGTAAAGATCCCATTCAGCTAGTTTGTACTGGACTAACTTCTTGTACAAGTGGAAAAGTTCTAGTTCTCAATGGAAAAAAAAAAAGAATTAAGTTTAGTTCTCAACCTGAGGTGACAAAACAAGCAGGAACTTAACTGCAACCCTCAGTTCTACTTCTAAATACTTATTTCAGCATCTTCAGGATAACATGAAAGAGCTCCCAACTTTTCCAGAAACTAACTACAGCAAACTCATTAAGATTGAATGCTGTCTGGATGAAAGATGCCCACATGACTGGGTGGCTACAGCTTCTGCGAAGATTCACTTCTGAAAATGAAGTTGAAGAAATAGAGAAAACAAAACATTCACACCTCCTACCTGACTCCCCCAAGTTCCGCTGTCCTCTAAAACCCTTACTTAATAGTTATCTTAAGAAAACAACAGAACACGGGTCCAGATCCACACAAAAGAGACACAAGCTAATGCACCTGTTAATCTCTGCATCTGGTCATACTTGTATTTTCACTGTCTTAATGGTGGTGCTCAACTGAGCAAGAGAATTCCCTACAGATCTCCATGTAAAGGGGGTACTCCAAACTCTGCAAGATAGGCATGAGCTATGTGTGTAGAGAAGTGGAAAGAAGGTTGAAGGGGAAAGAAAAGGGAGGACAAGACAGATTCAATACAAAAGAGTAAAAAAAAAAAACATAATTAAAGTGATGGTATCACACAGAGTAGCAATCATCCCTCCCGGATGCACGGATACATACCTTCCCAGATTTCCATTTGATCTCAGTTGATTTTGAAGATGGGTCTCCACTTTCATTGAGGTGAAACTCTTTGGAGAGAACTTTATTTTCAAAGTATGGATTCTCATCAAAATACTGCAGAGTTGAAAGCAAAGAGTTAGAACCTACATAATGTAAAGATGTGTGTCAAGTCGAGCCTGGTACTAAATGGAAAACTGAGGAGACTGAATTATAAGTGACAACCCAATATGTGATTACATTAAAAAAAAACCACTCAGGAAAATCAAAAGTGAAGGAATTTTTTTAAGTACTTACAAAATCTATTCTGTAACCTGATTTGATGTCTTCGAATTCTGTCACCTCAACTCTGGTCAAATAATGCAGTGCTTCTTCATCTTCTTCTCCCAGCAGTGCAGATACTACGGCAGAGTTGGGAATCGCACGTTAACAAAGCTGTGAAATGTGTACCATGCAGGCAGAGTAGGGGAAACTGACAGCAACTTAGATCTGAAAGGCAACACATCTGCCCAAGCCAACTTCTTGCAGCCCATTTTTTTTTTTTCCAAGTTACCAGCCAAGAGACTATTAGCATTTGTGTCATTTGCTGAGGTAAAAACATGGTTTGCTTGATATAGTTCAGTGTGAAAAAGAGCAAAAGCTACCTGTGTACATCTACCCCACTCAAACACATTTTCACACATGCAGTTTGCCCTATCTAAGCAATCTACAAACTTGTTTTGTCGTCTCAAAGTCTATTGTCAAGAGCTCACCTCCAATTAAAAAAACCCAAGCCAACAAACTAGAATCCTTCCCCCCCCTCCTAAAAAAAAAAAGTGAAACTTGTCATTTTGGATGCAGAGGTAAAACTGACACGGGATTTTAGTCAACAAGACGTGCCTTCAGTCAACAAGAAGTTTTGTTCTTACAAGAAATGAAAAGCTCATAAACTGCACTCTAGGACAAAACGGAAGTGTTTGCATATGAAGCAGGCTTCTGTTTAAACACATGCCCAGGAATTCTACAGAACCTTCAGAGCTACAAGACACTCCCATCACAAGCAAGCAAACACTGAATTTACAGAAAAAAAAAAGTTATTAAGAATATACCTTGTGGGTGGTTGACAAATGTTGTTACCCAGAAATTTGGGATTTTGGCGATCAATTCTGACCTCTTCTGGAAGAATGGTTGGCGGAGTTTGTTGTATTTCTGTTCTACTTTCAAAATTTCCTCACTGGCTTGTTCATTCAGTCTGTAACAGAAAGAGCCACATTAACCACACGAGAGAAAACTCAAATTTAAAGGTGCATCATCAGTAGTTAGCTGAAAACTGAACGGGCCTGATTACACTAGTCTGGCATATTCAACAAATGAGGTACCTCAAACAAAACAGAAACCAAGACCCAAACCTGTAACAACCACTAAGAAACAAACTACCAGAAGTAATCTCACTGATCTTAATGAAACCTTCCGAACACGTTGTATGTTTTACAGCATTACATGAGGGATGGACCCTTATTTACACAAAGCAAAGTAGTATTTTACCTCTTAAACATTTTGTTTGTGAAAGACCCGACGAGGGAGAACACGCAACACTATCATCTGCTCTTTGCACCTTTGGGGGTAGGCAAGCAAGCTGCAGCAAAGCGGTTTTGTACCCCGAACAAGTAAAATCTTAAGATGTAACAATTTAGTTGGTTTTATAAAAATGGCAAGAGCCTTGATACTACAACAGCTTCACATGGCCAGAGCCTCAGCCACCTGCAGTCCGTGCAGGACAGTGTGTGTGGAGATAAGATCCAGGCAAATACCGCCATAGAACCCACAGAGTTTTGACACACAAAACTAATGTTTCAGTAGCACTTTCCACATAGCACTCTACGGGCACATTAACATATAATAAAACCCCAAAGTGTAACAAAATCTAAACTTCCGAACCAAGTTTTTGGTTCTGCTTACCAACATGAAAATACTTTTGCAAAATAGCACACGCGTTAACTTGAAAATCAACAAGAAATAAATCTCTATTATAAAAACTATCCCAATTAATTGAAAATTTTCAAGTTCTACCTTTTTAGTTATACACAATTAAAAAAGAAACAAGGATGATACTTCATTATTTTTTCTCATACACAAATACTTCTTACATCCAATCAAGTTAGAACGCAAGTCTATCTTGGCGGAGTTTAAAGGGAAGGAGAACTACTGCTGAGTGCTTACTTTACCAAATATTGTATTTTTGCAAATTACATTTTAATTTCTGCTAAAACATGTTAAAAGCTAATGTTTACCTGTCTATTTCATTTTGTACTTCATCAATGTGTTCAATTGCTTCCTGTTGCTCTTTTTCTGAAAAACAAACAAAAATGCATCAAAATCCCTTCATTCTGAAGTCTGACAAATCACCTGGGGCTTTCACTTCAGACTTTTTCTAGTCATCTACTTTAGCAGCACACAATATTTCCATTAAATGACATAGCTCTTATTAGGCTTTAAAGTTTCAGCTACTCCCAGGGTGCAGTACAGGTGAAGTGCAGCAAAGTTTGACAAAGCAGCCCTCAAAGACAAGTGTACCCCTAGAAATCACAGCTCAGGTTCCCCTACACAGTTTTACAATTCAACTTAAAATGATAAGTCAACGATAACAGACTGATAATCTAAATAAAGAGTTGTAAGCTGTATTTGCTAAGACCAACACATTTGAAAGAACGTTAAATAATTTAGAGAGAACGTAAGTATCGGTAGAAATGGTGTAACTGGGAACGCACCACCTTCCAAAAACCGAAAAGAACGTTCAAAAGGACGGTTACAAGCCAAAAAAAAAACCTTCCAGGGCTGTCTGGCAGGTATTTTCTGATCGGAACTTCCTCCCGACAAAGTCTGGCACCGGTCTCGTTACGGGAGGGCTGTTTACCTATCGCGCCGGGAGATGAATGAACGGCAGCGGGAAGTGGCTGGAGCAGTGCAGCACGCTCACTCCTCCCCCGGTAACCTTCCCGCACGGCTCAGCCCGAGTTCGGGGACAACTCTCCCCGCTCGCGCGGGTGGCTGCGCTGCCCCCCTCCCCACGCCCGAGAGCACAGCACGTGTGTGACCGGAGCTGGCAGCGGGCGCAGCACCGCGGGGCGCGACGGCGGGAGGGATGGGAGCAGGAAAGAGAGCGCTGCGCCCTTCCCGCGACGGCGGCCGCCGGGAAGAAACCCACGGCGCGGCGACCTTTAAAAATCCCGGGGCTGCCGCGATCGCACGTGGGGCCGGCGCGGGCGCCTCCATCGCCGCGCCGCCCGAGCACCGCGTGGCTCCCCGG
>JAAGNO010024691.1:0-18772 GCA_033439905.1 Ceryle rudis
ATACAAAGGTCACAAGCGCTAATTCACAACAAGCGCGTGAGCTCTTAATACTTTACCAGCCTTGGGTTTCCTCTCCCAATTTCCAACTCTGGAATGGAGAGAGCTTTCACAAAACCAAGTTTCTAACCAGAACCTGCCAACCAGTGTCTTCCCATTTCAAGAGCACACAAGCACATCTCAAGCATCAGCACACAGGACTGCTGGAATCTCCTTCCTTTTCAACCTTCCAAGGACACCAAATAATCTTATGGTTATACACCTTCGCACCTAGGCACAAACATCAACACACAGTCAGGATGTAAATGCCTGCTTTTTAAGTATACAGTAACATCTGCTTGAAAAGAATTTACACATCACTACCTTAAAAACAAGTTAACCAAAACCTTCGGTTTCACTCCGTTCAGTTGCAATTAACTATCCTTAGCTTCCTTTGCTTTTGCATAGACCGCAGTTACAAACTGCAAAAAATATTCTACATGTGGCCACCGCAAAATGCGGTGCCAAGAATTCGGTAGTTACTGAATCTTACCCATTTCTACTTGACTTGAAACCTTCTGACAAGGCTCTGCAACACAGGTTTGCTTTTTAGGCACCAGCCTGCTCCACACAGCACCCCAATTTTCCTACTTTTTTCAACAGTCATCAAGCAGCCAACCATTTTCTTGATGAGGAGTAAGTCACCTGTTAGAACAAGTCTTTCACATTAAATTCATCACATCAGATATTGGCACTGAGATTACGAAAAGGAGCCAGTTTAAAGTTCAAGACAGAACAAGCAGCAGCTTAAAAAATGAAAAATTTCCAAGAATGCAACCTCATTTTCAAACCAGGCACAAATTAAGCATACCACAGCTGTGATGCATAAGCACCCATGGTGGCATTATATTTAATCTGCCAGGAGAGTGCTTATTATGCATTTATTTGGAGCAGCACAAGAGTGGCTAGGTGCTAACATGGCATCAGTTCTTATTTATAATAACCCTTAAATATCCCAAAGGAAAAGATAAGCTGAGACACAATCACAGTGGCTGGTATCTTAATTCTATTCCTATCTCAACTTATCAGTTAGGCGTACACACATTTCTATCAAGTCAGAACAAAGATTTAGAAGAACACAGCAGATACAGGAGCTGTATCAGGACGCTGGAATTTGGGTACTGGTCCACCTAGCACCAGTGGTTTTCCTTCCCTGGGCAAGGTAACTATAAAAGGAGGTCAAAAAATGAGGAGCAGGAAGGAGAGGTACTGAGAACCCTGAGGCAGACAACAGAAATTACAGCCCTTGATAGTCTTGTTTTTATCTTCAGTAACAGAAGACCCAAGAGGGAAATCTGGCAGATTTCCCCCTTCTGAGATTCTGAAAATACAGTAAAAAAAAAAAGGTGCCAAATATTTATGTAAGGTAGGTATCAAGAAAGTGAGCAGAAAATCCTCCGGTTCCATGGCAATTTGCCTAATTCTGAACCTGTAATCTCACTTCTAATTGAATAAAAGTTCATTAAGAACTAGAGCTCCTAATGTGGCTTCTCTGATATAAAAAGCATCAAGTGCAGGCCAGTTAATGTGCACATCTACCAAATGAAGTTCCAAAGACATTTTAACGAAGCTTAAAATGGTACAAAGATCTATTACACAGCAGATTTCCATTTAACCAGAAGCCGACAGTAAGTTAGAGAAGAGTTTATAATCAAAGGATTACTTTGAAATTGCTTTAAAGTCACCAAAGCAGATAACCCAAGTCATTTGGTAAGCAGTACTTCTGCCCCACAGCACACACAGATCTGGACTTGCCCTGTAGGAACTTTTCAGGAATTCAGACAGACTCAGAACTGCCCAGACAGCAGCAGCCAGCACCAATACAGCAGTCTGGAAACAGCAGAACACACCCGACAAACTCCTTAAACCTGAACACAAAGATTACACACCTTTAGTTCTTCAATACCTATCTAGTTCCAGGTTGTGGTACAAGCCCCTGCTCTATCTTATGAACAGATTTCCTTTGATGTGTCACTTAAATCTGAAGGAAGACAAGCACAGATGTTTGAGTCAGCAGCAGCAAGTTAAATCAACAGTTTCGTGGTTCTGTACCAAACGTGCTTCCACAACAGGAAATGATACAGCCAATCTAAAGAAGGTCTCTCCGCCTCTGAAGAATAAACTACACGAAATTTTCATCCACCTCGTCCTGCTCTAAAGTTCTGACCCACCCACTACTGCTAGTAAATGAAGTTTTCATTTAAACACTCAGATTTAAGTTTATTCATACACAGCAAAAGTTCCACCTGCATATTAAAACCAAACAGATTAGAAGTAAATGTTTTATTCTTCCAACTAAATTCCAGTACTACAAGGGCAGTAAAACAATGATACACTGAAAAATTGCAGCAATAAACATTTGTTAAAGACTGATAGAATAAATAAAAACTACAAAAATGAGAAATCATATAAACCCATTCTTAACCCCCAAAAAAGTCATGGAATACAGAAATGCCCTCCTTCACTATTTCACAGGCAGTACTGTGGGCTATTTGCTTAAAATTGTCCTGGGATTACATTCTAACTTAACTGTGATTACAGCTTTGTTGTAGTGCACAGTTATGAAAACCACACTAACTTCAGCCAGAAGTGTCATTCTACATTTTTATTTACACAACCAGTGAAGGGCAACTTCTAGAACACCAGCTTTAATCCTTTACTTTTTCAAACTCATTAACATAAGAAGCCAAATTGTAATGATACAGCAAATGAGGCCACTGGTATTATTACAGGTAGCAAAGGTCCACATCCAGGTGGTACTGACATCAGGGAGCACTCCAAAACCAGTTGCTGCATAAGAGTGGTTGCCACTGACAAAAGCTTGAAATAACCTGTGTTCACAGGGGGGGGAAAAATATGGCATTGCTGCAAGTCTTTACTGGGACAGCTTGCAACAACAAAACAGGGTGTATAGGGCAGCCCACATATGCAGAAAGTGTGATTCATGAAACGTCTGCAAAGAGAAAAAAACCCAAGAGTTAGTGATGGAGTCAACAACTGCCAGCTCTGTCACAAATCTGCTAGGGCAGTATCAAAGCCTGCTTCAAAAATAAAAAAATCTACCTTATTAAGAGGAGAGAGCTCTAGATGTTTTAAACAAAAGCTTCATTTTACCTCACATCTTCCTTTCAACCTCAGTCTTCTATATTACCAATTTCAAGTATTTTAACTTGGGGCCTAGCTGAAGCTTAACAACAAACAATGCCCATTTAAATTATTGAATGCTCGGTAATTTAACGCTGCTGCAGGAACCAAAAGAAATAGATACTCACAACTGGCAGGCTGTTCTCCATATCGTCGCATGATTTGATCATGCGTGAACTTCACAAATGCGTCGTATTGTTCTGCAAACATGATGTATTAGGAGTGTGAGTATATTACGTTTAACTCAAGTTGCAAAATATTCACGGCTAATTTTTTTTATACATACAAATCATGTAAGTTAATCATGCATCCACTAACAGTTTTAACTGACTTTACACAGTTCGTAGCTGCCATTTTCCTTTCATCCCCATGAGCAACAATGCAGCACATGTCCCCTTAATTAAAATACTTTCCCTTACAAACTTCTGTAATGGGAAAGACAGTAACATGTTCAAAGAGAATTATGGTGCACATACACAAGGACCTCAATATACCTAACACCTGCTAAGCATCAGACACTATTTTGAAGTAGTCGAGTGTGCCCATTTCACAGATCCATAATAGGAGCAGAGTAGTTAAGCAAACATGGTATTAAGGTCAGTGCTAAGGTTGGAAACATAACTTATCTCTGCTCCTATCACTACCAAATGTAAGAAAATTAATTTAATGAAATGGAAACTCAAAAGTATAGGAAAGGGACTTGCTACGGAGTTAGAAATTCTTTTTGGTGATCACCAGAAACTCGAAAGCAAATGACAAACTAAAAGGATGAAATGCTAAGCGACTAACACTTGGATAACTGCAAAAGTAGCCCCAACAGGAGACATATAGTTGACTGTGGACTTCATGAAAATAGCTACTGCATAATCTGAAATTAAATTCAGATATCAAACGTATTAATTTGGCTTTGAACTAAGCATTGTTATTTCCCAGAAAGATTATTCTCTCTCTACACATACATACATACAAATACATTCGCAATACGTTATTCAGTTTTAATACTGCACTCATCAGCAGGATATCACCTTTCAGAATTAGGAAATTGAACAAGGAGAGTAATATCTACCAGATGCCGCTCCTCTCCATTCCCCTTCCTCCCTTGTGGAAAAATACATGTGCAGCAATGTGGGGTGTTCTGAGAAAAGGGCAAGGTCAAAGAAGGCAATCTTCAACCAAAAATGCAGTTAGATTTGTAGTGGTTCCTAGTCCCACAGGTTTGCCCCATTAAAGTCCCCATCCTCTTGCAGGGATGAGCTTCACCTTTGAAGTAAACAGGGTATCAGTAATCAGCAAGCAGTGCAGCAGCAGCCCAAAGTATGGACCTGACCCAAAGATCTAAGGACATTCATCCATGACTGAAGGGGCCCTGGGTCACAGCAGCCAGTTCCCCTCTGCCCACAAGCAGGACCTGTTTCACTGCAGTTGACTGACGGCTTTTCAGCAGCCGTGTGAGGATCTTAGCCAAACAACAAAATAACACAAAGACCAGACTGAAGGACCTATTGCCCAGAAACCATTTCCAAAAATAACAGCAACTAGAACTTTTCCTAAAAGTATGTATTAAAGGCCAGAAACCAACTTGCAAGCTTTCTTCTTTAAAGCTTCAATTCAACATACAAAGCCGCTTTAGAGCATCATCTTTGTTAAGCCTATGGCTTTGGAAATTTAAAGAATCCATGATTACTAAAAGTGTCCTTTCTTGAAGCATTCATATTCTGAAAGTTAAGCAATCCAAAGGTAAGAGCAACCTACAGTGAGCTGCCTGAAAATTTAAGTGAATACCTGTAGAGATACTTACACCACTGGCATCCTGTGTCATATTTGTTCTAACTATGTCAAAAAGTGGTCAAATGACATGAATACAAATATGACTACTATACTCTATGACTTGATCTTTAGCATAAACCCCTGGTTTTCACAAATTCCAGAAAACCTCTCAAGCGGAGGTTTCCCGTAGCCCCTTACACTCTTTCGCTGGTTTTAAAAATCTATAAAGGACCTCGCAAACTCAAGTTTATGCTAACAGCAGTTTCGGGTGACAGAGGCAGTAGGGGAAATTAGGGCATTACAGTGATCTGAGTTTTCCATTTATCAAACACTCACTCTGCACAAAAGGTAACTCTGCTCACAAAGAACATGGGAGGATGAAGAAAGGAAAAAAAAAAGAAAGGTACTATCTGGCTAACTGCCTACAAGAAAACCGTGATTCAGAAGGGAATGAGGAAAGTATCTGAGATCCAAATATTCAGTATCTGAGATCCAAATATTCAGTGAAGTCATTTGAATGAAGCTATTCAATTAAGATTACAAAATTTCCAGTTACATTTCCATTGACTTCACTACTTTATGAGTATCCCCTTACTGTACAAAGTTTAGAAAAGGATATAATCATTCTGTCAGCAGGAAAACATAACTAGCCTTCTACATAAGAAATTTCTAAATTCTTTTGGCAATCTCTAAATTCCCATATAATGCTATAAATTTACTGGCTTTATATATGGGATGCAGTAACACAATCCTGTAATAGCTCTTCTAGGGACCATCACTGCAAGAACAAGTAAACCTAACTCATCTCACTGTAAACCACAACCTCACAAACAGAAACCATTGCACTCCCTTCCCAACAACAAAAATGTTCCCTTTAGGACTGATACATGAAGCACATGTAAGGAACTTGGCCAGAGGGGTTCCTTCTTGTAAAGAACTACAAGTTTGTACTCAGAAAGTGTCTGAAACAAATGTAAATGTATCTGGACTTCAAATGGCTATTATGATCATTGCTATCTGAAATGCATTTAAGAGAATGCAAGAAATGATCTAATTCTTAATGCACATAAATTAGGAGAATAAAGCTCTACGGAGGCCTAACTCATCAGTCTGAAGCAGATTAAAAACACAGAAATGGAACATTAGGCCCAAAGCAATGGAGTATTTAGGGCTCTAGTTATAGCAGATGCAGACTTAAGAGGGACGTAGAACTACAGCAACTTCCCCCATAGCAATGGCAGAGCAGCAAGCATAGAACATGAACAGAGGCTCACACACAGATACAATACTGTCACAGGCAACCCACAAAACTGACATAAATCTGGTGACTTTCTGCATGAGCATGCCTGTAGAAGGTTTTATTCCCACTCCTGACATGTGCAAACATTAACTCTGATGTGTTTTCAGGTGGGAAGCAGAACAGCTGTGGGTATTCGGAAGTAGGTTTGTTGCCAGAGTGCACTCAGATGTTCATTATCATCACACTAAGTATCAAATTAGGCACTGAATCATACTGTGAAGGCACCTACCTCTGAATGCACCAAAATTTAGGTGCTCAAATGCTAGCAAGATGCTTAGTAGAGGACTTCAACAACTAACGAAAAGGTCATATTTACAATGCTGTCATTAACATGATCCTTATGGAAAGGTAGGTTAGCATCAGACACCAAAAATACCAGCTGAATGGCGTGAAATACTGCGATTCAAAACAGAGCATCAGAAATACAGCTGAATTACTGACACTCAGGCAGATACCAAACACTGCTGGCAGCAGTGTAATGGTAACCACTGGGAAGAGAAAGAGAAATCTTAGGTACTGTCAACTTGCCAAATTCCATAAAAAGGATGTCAGTTCCCAAGCAGGAAAAAAAATAAATAAAAAAAATTCCTTCACAAAGAGCTCTTAAACCAGTAGAATAGAAAGTCTTTCTGGCCAAAAAAAAAAAAAAAAAAGGAAATACTCAATTCAGACATAACAAGAGAAAGTTCTATCTGAAATAAAACCACTGTTGCAATTTATTAGCAATACCCGGGAGTCACAGTTTCTATCCAAGGCAGCACAGAAGAAAAAAATTTTCAAAGAGACTACACGTAATTTTTTCTGTCCTGTACACAATGTCATTCCTAAATCAGATTAGGTCAGGAAAACAAACAAAAAATTTCAAATAAAAATTAATAATAATAAAAAAAACATTAACAGCATAATGCGAAAATGAGAAAAAGTTTTAAGATTTGAACTCATTCTAGCAAATTGTTTTGAACTTTAATATACCTGCAAGTTTTGTGGTCAAAATTTCTTCATACTCTTCACGGATTTTCTCTTCACGTTCTTTCAGCAAACGTTCACAGATCATTCCAACTTGTCTGAGAGTAAACAGGGGCTGTTCTTTTTTCAATGGTGATGATGCTGCAGATGAAGTACCTAAGATTAAATATTTATGCATACCAATTTACACTTACAAGTAGCTCAAATTCATTTTTATAATCACTTTTCTTCACATCTTTTACATTAAAGGAATACGACAACACATTGGTTTAAGTCTTTCTCTACCATATGAGCACTTCTAATTACTATTAAAGTAAAATTGAACACTCAAAATGAAGGCATTTACAATGGACAATACACATGGGCATCAAAAAATTCCAAAGTGTTACACAAACACTCTGAATACCATTTACATGGCAGTTGCCATTTACAGATTTAAGTTTCTAATTTATATAAAAAGTACAGTACATTTGTGCAAAGACATCTGCTTTACAAAAAAGCCTATTATAATGTCAGTGGCAGGGTATGCAGGATAGTCTCTTGAAAACAATGCAAGCTTTGTGTCCTGCTGATTCTCAAAACGAGAGGCTACAATCTTCCTGATCGATGCAGGTATTGCCAAAAAAAGCAACTGGTGAGAACATGCCATAAACCACCATATAACTGGGGAAAGTATTTACTCAAAGGGAGTCTTAACAACATACAGCAAAATTACACAGAATCTATTGCCAAAAAAAGCAACAGTAACTGGTAAGAAGGTGGCATAAACCATCAAATAACTAGGGAAAATCATTTAGATAAACAAGAGTCTAAAAACACACAGCAGAATTACACAGAATTTTCTGGGTACCTGGCAAAGCTGGTCCAGTAAGGAGAAATGCATGTGGCTGTGCATCAGTAGAACAACAAGGATCTGTCTGCTGGAAACTATTTTCTAAGTGTCTCCTCTTCTGCATGCGTTTGTACTCCTGTTTTATGTTGTACAGAATTTGTTCTAAAAGAAACACAATAAAAGAATATAAGCTTAAAATAATTACATTTCAGCACTTCACTTAACTTTATTTCCACTCAAACACAAGACACTGGAGATCATTAACAGATGACAAAAGCTAGACTCTTAAAACACAGCCTGCAAAACCCACTATGTTTGAACTAAGACACAAGGAAACTAGAAGAAAATTAACTCCAGACTGTTTTCACCAGAACGCTACCAAAATGTTAGTTAACGTCAGGTATTGGTGCCAGAGTATTGCTAACAAAAATATACCGCGTAAGGTTAAAACTTAAGAGCTATCAACTATACGATATACATGGAGAAAAAATAGGCTGGTGTACTTATTTCCTTGAATTTATACTGCTATTTATTATCGTCACTCCATAAATTTGCAATCATCTTTTTTTTCGCCAGACAGCATTTATCATTCCTACAGTTAAAGGTAACAAAAGACTCCAAAATAAAACGCACACATGAAACACCATTCCTCTGTTACCAGCATACAGACAAAGCAGAGAGGAAAACACAATTTGGGGAGAGTATGCTCAAAGCTAGTACTGCTTAAAACCTCAAAGAACTGGAAACCAACAGGCAAAATACAAAAGCCCTCCCCAGCATTTCTGATGGCTTCAGAGCTATCCAAATAAACACAACGGATAGATCAATAGTCTCCTTAAAGGAGTAGGGCAATATGTAATTCAGCGTTTGATTGCACTGAATAAAATACAGCGTTTTTAATAATCTCATCTCTGTTGCAGAATTACAAGGAAAAAAGAAGCCTTGCAATAAAATTATCAATCCTGCATGCCTTTTCTCTGAGATTCCAAGGCACTCAGGTACATCGGTGAGCTAACTGCATATCCTCTACCTAGCAAAGTAAAATATTAAAATAAATAAGACATTTTTTTCTACTTTTTACAGGAGACCTTTGCAGAAGTAAACTTCCAAAGACTCTCTCTTTTGAGAATTCTTACTTTCAAATGCTCAAATGCATTTAAAACTGTCCCTACAGGGCTGTCTTTCACTGACACTTCTATAGGTTTGGCAAAGACAGCTTTCCAAAGATACATACAGATTGATGTGATCATCTCAGAGCTGCAAAAGACTCCATGCAGTACCTTTCCAATTCCGTTCAACATTTTGCCAATACAATACCACGAAAACTTCTCAACTAGTTCTCAGGTCTGTAATCAGCACACTACTGAGGTTCCATATTTGAACATTTTCTAGTAAGCAATCATGAGATGCAATAACTTCAGCCACCTGCTTATTCAGTCAGGGTTTGAAGACTATGCTAGACCAAGCAGAAGCAAACATATGCCAATTCCTAATTCAGAGCTTTAATGATTGTGGTGGTGGTTCAAATCCATAAGGCAGTCTGGAGGCTTCCAATTTATAAGACAACAGAAAACTGTTTCCAGGCAACAGAAATACCAACATTTTCAGCAAAGGAACTTCATGTTTGCATTTTGTCCATTGATTAAGGACTTGCAGTTTGTACATTTTCAGTCCCATGCCTACAGTGCTTGTACAATTTGCAATTCTATAAAGGGACATCAATAACTTGCTTCAAAGAAGCAGCAAATGTGGAAGATGTAATAAAGAAGCACGGTAAGAAAGCAAGAGAAGGAAATTAAGAGAAAGCAGGTGGAAAAAAATACACAAGGGTTACTAGAGGATTCATATTGTTTTGTAGGGCAAGATACATACTACACTCCAGGGTGGTACAAAAATACATAAATCAGGTTAAAACCAAGATGCAGTGAGGCTTCCAAAATTAAACAGAATCCCATGTAGAGTATATCATGTGCATACACACTGCATCAGTCAGAGAACAGCTCTGCAACATTTTTACTCAACAGCATTATGGTGGAAAACCAATACTTTTCATCAGAATCAAGTGCTGAATTAGCACTAAAGTGATAGTGCCTAATTTTGAGTAGGAACCAAATTAGCTCATAACATCTATCCTAAAGCATGCCTACATTCTAAGAAACGTGACTGCAAACATTCATGCTGTATTCACATTAACTGAAGAATGTAAAACACCGCATGCATCCTTCGCTACAACTACTTGGTCTTAAGCGTACTTTCCAAAGTCCGTATGAGCTGCAAAAACATCAGCCAAATTTCAAGTGTAACAGCTGATAAAAATCTTTTTGCAGAAGCATTTTGAAACCACGTTAACCACCAAAATCATTATTTAAAAAAAAAAAAAAAAACAAAAACAAAAACAAAAACAACAAAACACAGCAACTATCTAGTGTCTGGTCAACAGACAAAACTGCAAGAGTTAAAACCACAATTATCAGCCAGGTTTCCTTCAGCTCTAGCAACCCCTGCAAATTAAACAGGGAATAACTCAGAGAAAATGTTAAAATATCAGCCAGAACAAAAGGAGTAAAAGCAACATGGGGCAGGGGGAGGGTAGGGGAAGTGACAATGAAGACAGAGAAGGGAGGCAACAAAAACAGTTGCTCACTTTGGGAAAACAGTAACAACTGGGATAGAAAATTACAATCTGTACACCAAGGATACACGACTCTCTTCCAAATTATACTGAATTGTGAACACAGAAGTCTCAATGATATTACAGGAATTTCATCTACTTCTAAATTGGCAACACTTTTTAACTTGCCATCTTTAAATCTTGCTCTGAAATCCAAAATTTCAAAAAACATCACTGTCAGATACCTCGGGAGATCCCCATCCTGACATAACCACTGCATTACTGTAACTTCAGATAACTTCAGGGAAAGATATAAAACTGAGCAAAGCAGGATGGAGAATGAGACTACTTAAGTAGGACAATACACTGTCTATATTGCAAACAACCACCAGGACAAAAAAAAAAAAAAAAAAGCCTGAAATCTCAAGTCCTGACCAACACTTGTTGAGAATGTAAGTAACCTGGTTTGGTAAATTGTATTCCTCTATTTCGCCTAATTTAGGAGATTTAAGGCACTACTGCTAGGACAAAACAGACCACAAGCTGTACTCAGTACTGTATCGTTAGCAGGCAAGATGACCATGAGAATGGCCCACCACATACGTCTTGATTTCTGACATTTATAAAAGGGAGCTTAATAGTCTAGAAAGACAAGTTTAATGTAGCACCAAACTGTTCAATGACTTCTCACATCAATGATCAGACTAGTAATGCTTCAAATTCAGCAGGCACATTTTTGCGGCAGCAGACTGAGTAGACATTTTTATTAACACGCAGTGGCATAAAACCTTTGACTTTCAACAAAACTTTGACTTTAAACATTTCATGGAAAAGTGAAATGTAAACCTGCAAATATTTATGACTGACTTTAAGTGAAAGTATTTTTACTAAAAAAGCCAAACAAAACAAACAAACAAAGCAAACACAAAAATCCAAGAGAGTAACAAAAGTTGCTAAAATGCAGGAAGTTACTTCTGGCATTTTCATTTTTCCTTAATAAATGCACAAATATATACTTGATGAACAGCTTCTATTCAAAATGGCTTTTATAGCATCTCAGCACTTGAAAGTAGCCATTAAATATTAAGGCAGTGCAAACCAGACAACTTTTAAACAACATCTATATGGCAGACATCTATCTGTAACGCCATTTAAAAATCTGGCCCAGTTAAAAGCTTTAGAGTTAGAAGATCTCATTCTCCAACCTAGTTTTGCTTTGAGAAAACCTTCCTGCCCTTTCAAGTTCAGATTCTTAACCTCCTTTACTTCTAAATTAGCTCTGACTATTCTCACTGCAGTTGACAACAGAATTAAAATGTGCATTTAGCTGGTGTCAAACACAGGACAGGTTATGTTCCTCAATGTGAAGGCCCAAACTGTTTTTCAACACATTATTATATATATATATAAAAATCTAGAATCTGAAAGTGCAATCATTAAAGGAAATCTAATCTAAGTGAGCTTCTCTAGGACTATAAAACTGAAGGGAGAATTTGAAACATATATAGTAGAACTCGTTAGATATTACAAATAAGGACTTGCATCCATCTTACAGGCACTTAGGTTCAAATCAGACATTATATGTCAGGCAATTATTTCATCTGGTGACAAAAGGAATGAATGTATTTTAATATGATCAAACATAGAAACTGAGGATAAGTCACAATGTTGTTTTTCATTTCACTTTATCCCCTGCGTTCAGTGTTTCCTACTTGTCAGAGGTACCTCTGAAGGCACGGAACTAGCTAACAGGAAACACCAGGCAGAGAAGCTGAAAGTGAAAATTAGGCTTGCTCAGTCTAGGGTAGCAGCAAGAAAAAGCCACATTGTTAACACACTCAAATGAATCAGTACTTCATAAATGACATGTCCAATTCAAGATGACTATGAATCCCAGACAGTTATGCAAGACTGTGTTATATGGCCCCTTCTCCTTCAGGTTCAAGGCTAAGATAAAGAATGACCAACAAAGACTGCTACTGTCTCACCATGACCACTAACGGCACAGGAGATTCAGTCAAATACACCTGAATATAACAAAATGCATATATACTCTTTTTTTTATCTAGAGCTCTGTGTAGTAACAGCATGACGTTGAGTACACAGGTTCACGAAATACTGCATTAACGACAGCATTCATGTCAGATTTCTTTCCGAATCTGAGATACGATTATGTGAACCAAGATTTCCCATTTCAGCTGCTTTCACACCCAATGAAGAGAGGATAAAACATGAAGGAGGAAAATCAGAATTCAAGTTTGACATTTGAAATATGATCTGTCACATTAATGGATTACAAAACCAAATATTCATTTCCAAGAAGTAATGTCTTCTTGCTTCCTTTAATTCATGATAAAAATACAAGTTATTCTTTTTCAAAGTTCTGCCATCTAATTACTTCATCCTGACCTGTAATTACCTAGAAATTATGTGCAAGGGAAACAGCAGTTCAACTGGAAAAGGTAACAAGGCAAACAATTATTTTCTCCATTTTAATAACTGCTTATCAACTATGAAGGTGCTGATTGTTTCCCCTGAAGGATTTTTTTTTTTTTTTGGCTTGATTTTTAAACTAGCAATCTCTCATCTCAGTTCCTGGCTTCCCTCATTTAGCTGTGGCAAAACGCATAGGAAGGTGACTCAATAGGCCGCAATCAGAGCAGCAGTTTTCCTCGCCTGAAATGGAACCTAAAGCTCATGTTTCAGTTTGCCATGTCACCATTCAACATATGCATTCAAACCTGAACCATGCTCAGGATTTCTTTTAAGTGAATCAATCAAACACTGTCCTGATGTCAACTGCACACATCTTCAGGGATTCCAGTTCCTGTTAAAGCAAAACTGCTCCACTGTCCTAGCTCAAATTTATATTTCCATTGTGCCACAACTCTTATTCAACATCTAGTTGATGCTACCACGTTTTGGTCTCCTCAACCAACTACTGACACATAATGTTATTTTTAATAAGCTAGCTTCCCAAAGGGCAACACTGCAGCAGAGCAATGCATAACAGTATTCTTAAGATTTCTGTAGCTACTTAACCAGGGAATTCACAGGCACAGACAGAAATTAAAATAATCTACTTATTCCTCTTACTTTTTTGCTTTGGTCACAGACATCAATCACTACAGTTATGTTTCTTAATTATACATGGTCTGTTAAATTTCTGCAATTGAATGTGTACTTTTGGAAATCACGCTCACCTCCAGGGAGCATGCTCTATGCCAGAGAGAACACTGATAATGGGTACACACTGACACAACACTGCCAGTGTCTATAGCTACAGAACAGACAGAAGCAGCTCGTAATGGACTCTGTGGCACACAGCTCTGTGGCCATCTCACAAGATCCAATTACTCAAGGTCTCAGGCTGATGAAGGTTCTGGTTCTTCCACAACAAGCCGCATGCTCACATATGCATTAGCTCATTCTGCAAATGTGTTATTTCAGGAAATCCCAGCTCTCCTGATCAAGGGGGTTAAGGAACGAAAATTAAATCAAGCAATGCAAACTGTATTAGACACAGCAATTAGATCTTTCTCTTCACATAAAAAAAAGGTCACACTGCATTTATCAGACTTGCCACGGAAACAAAAAAAAAAATGTTTCAACATTTCATGACATCTCCAGCCAAGGGTATTTAACATTTATAGCCACCACAGGCATCCATATAGGAATTTCTCATATAAATTATCAAGTCCAGATGCAGCCATTATGCGCTTTATTTGCTTTTTCTTTTCCTTCTTAAGGGGTGGGAATGTTTTGGGTTTTAAAATCCTAATGACTTCTGCAATACTGCAGCACAATGAGAAACTTGGCATCTTGCCAAGATAATTTAGCAATAAATACACGTGTGGATAAATGTTAACAAAACAGAAATTAACCAGAAAAAGACAGAGCACTATGAATATGTCACACTCCAAAACCACTAGATCTGTTCACTTAAAAGCCAAACCTGTAGTTGGCCACCATCTGACCAAGTTTCAGACAGCAGTCTGCTCAAGAGGGTGACTGAAAGGTCATAGGAGGACAGCCTATAGGAAAGACTAACAGTTCTTCCACCTCAAAAAGGTCATTTTCTTGCACTGACTTCGAAAATTTGTGCTAATTAGGTAACACCCCCCCCCCCGATTATTATGTGACAGAAAAAGATATACGTTAAAGACAAATTTATCTACCTTCTGTCTGCAAGAAGTCCCTCACGAGAAAGGGACTTAGAACCAACTTCATTTGTCATCTTTGTAACTAGAGACATTTGTCATACAATTGCCATTGCAGCAAGTACCAATTACACATACTCATTACTAAATACGGCATAAATTCAATAGTTTCCATATTTTGTCAAACTTTTGATGTTATCTCTGCTTGGACTGCAACCAGTGACCTGAGTTGAAGAACTGTTCTCAGTAACCCCACCCACTACAATTTTTGGTTAGCAACAGTAGGTAGCTGCTGAGGAAGTGCTGAAGCAGATGAATGTTTCAGATGGAGGAAAAACAGCACGTGCAGATGCAAAGTCTGTATTTTTAAGCGATCTCACAAAATGTTTTTAAATACATTCTTTTTGATTCTATCTGTGAGCTAACCTTCAGTTCTGGATGAGGAATATGGAAGTTTGTCTTCTCAGTTACTAAGTATCATGAATTACCAAATTTAAATCCCTATGGTCAACTCTATCCCTCCCTCCTCCTCTCCATTTCTTTTGACTGTATTTCCCACTGTAGAAATATTCAGATGTGCAGGCTTTGTAACACTGACCCACCTTTGAATTTAAAATCCAACTAGTTTATTCATCATTTAGCCTAGCATATAGTATTTCACCGGGGTAAAACTGCAAATAACAAGTCTAAGACATCCAGCGGTGAAGAAAAAAAATACTTCCATGGCTTCCTCCTTTCACCCTCCAGAATTTATTTTACAGTTTGGAATAGGACAGCACCCTTAGGGCTTCAGAGGAAACCAAACATGCACAATGCATCCAGATGCAACATGTACAAGTATCCACACCCAAGTGCAGTTTTTTCTGACCATACAGAACAGTGTCATTTATAGCTAGAACTTTCATGTAAGTAAAACTCATCTGTAGTATTCAAGCAGAAGAAAACTTAGAGGAGCCACTCTTTCAAAACTGAACCAGGCAGATATGTTCTGCACTGCTTAGTGAATATAGTTTTAAAAATATAATCCTAGGTGCAAACAATGGTATCCAAAAATTAGGAAACGTACTCAGATTCTGCTCAAGCCAGTAAGCACAATTTCCACAGAAAGTATAGACTGTAAAGCCACAGTTATGGATTGGCTGCCAAATTCTTTGAGAAACTGGAAGTGACCTAACAGCTGTTCAAATAACCACAAAATATTAAAACACTCTTGTGAGAGATAAATTTCGTCTTGAATAAGCCTACCCTCTCTCAAACAGACATATCGTTTGTCTATGAGCACTCTATAAAGACAGCTGTTTTCTCATCTGACTACCACACTGTATTCTTACTTTTCAGCACTGCCTCCAATTAATCTGTACTCTGCTTCCAGATAATTCATTTTTTTAAATGATTAACCATGTGGTAAGAAGTTCTGGTGCTGATATAGTCCCAGCTGGATGAAGTTAAACACTACCAGGACAGAGGATCAGAATAAAAATGCTTAAGTGTGAACTTAAAAGTATCAGCATCAAGGTTTTATATCCAGAGCTCTGATTTGGTATGGCCATTAATCTTCATTAAACAAAATACAGACAGACACTTTTTAACTGTTGGAAACCTAAACATTACAGTAACATGCTGAGAAAACCGTAAGTCAAGTCAACTGAATTCTGACTATTGTTACTAAATTAAAAAAAAAAAAAAACCCAAACCAAAAAGACAAAACAAAAACACAAAGAAAAAAAAACCCAAACACACAACACAACACAAAACAGTGACTCAGCTGGGAACACTTTTAAAGTCAGACTGGAATTCTTTACACACACACAAGAAGATTTATCTGACCCAAATGTAGACATCTGCATCAAAATGGTCATGTAATTTTATTTTACAGTCAGTGGAAAGCAATATATATTTCTACAGCACATGTTGCCTCATCTTAAGTCAGAGATCTAGAATAAACCATCTGCTTCTTCCGACTATCAAGAAAACCACAAATATTAGGTCAGATGTGCATTTACAAAATGAAATGAGATGAATTACGTACAATTTTTCAAGTGGTCCCTTTAAAATTATGTACTCTCTTTTGTTTGCTGATGTGAAATACACACAATGTCATAATACTCCTAAACTCAACCCAAGGTAAAAACTAAGTAAGCTGCTTAAGAGTCACATTTGCACTAGCACCGTGTAAAGGTTTTTTTTTCTTGCAACAGAAACCGTAAGGGAAGCTTTTAAGAAAACCCCATGTAAATGTGAACAACTTATAAATGCTTCAGGTTTTGCTTAGAGGCATTCAAGTGCCGCAAGAGACATTTTGATTTACTGTCCTTCACTTTACATTATACAAATGGCTTATATAAAACACAATACAGAATCACCTTTTCACATGGATTACCACCTGTAAGTCTGATCTTCTCAAGAGAAAATGAGGCCTCTATTTGCTCAACTTCAGTAACATTTTCGTTTTTAAGACCTTCTGAATCATTAAGACAGATTAAGTATTACCTCAAATACACTGTAGGTTATCTCCGATGAAAATTGTATTGATTTATCCGCTTTCAGCAATACACATTTACTGGCCAGACAATATTTGTATTAAATATTCATAACCTAAGCTCTCCAAATCCAAAAGAAATAAGCCAAAAGAAATCACTGCAATGAAGCAACATTTATCTTCCTTTAGAAAAAAATCAAATTAATTCTGATTTTCAACATCTATCTCCAAGTATATGTAATGCCTCACTGTACCAGGGAGTGCCATCCATCACAACTCTCATCCCAGACCGCTGACTCATTCAAGATCTTTTCCTAGAGGTTCAAAAAAAATCACAGCACTGATGCCAAGTTTAAGTACTTTGTATGCCCTCTATATATTTCCTCCACAGCATTTTTGGTTTTAATTCTTTTATTAAAACCTGAAAAAAAAAAAAAGTATTCTACTGCACAAGTTTCTGAACTAAGAATACCGATACAAGGCATTGTCCTACATAGATGGGGGATATGGCAATTTGAAAACACGTTCAAACTTACTGCTCAGTAATACCAACAGTAATCCGGGACCAATTTTTATACAAAAGGGAGTACCGAAGGCAACAGAAGAAGGAATTCAGCTGCAACAACTGCAGAGGGCTTTTTTCCTGCACACAAAGGACACAGATCCATACCTCAGCGCTGCAGCCACACATGGCTGCGAGCTTAACCGTTCTTAACTGCATTACTGGAAGCTCCCCACTAGACTAAGCGTAGCAAGGGCCAATCAATCCTGCGTGCCCAGCCAAGATTCATTCCTTTCTTTTCTCCCTACTCGCTGGTAAAACGAACTTGGTTGATTTTTACTTGACAACAATTACAGAAGCAGACCTAGAGCTTTTAAGGCCACCGGTGGACTCCTCCCTCACACGTTAATGTAATGTTTTAGACTTATGTAAAAGGGTTTACGTTCTCGCCCCACGTCTCCGAAACTAGAAGACTGCCCGCTTCCATTTTATCTGCCCTGAAGGCAACTCTCACCCTTGCACACAACTGCTTTCATCGCTCAGTTTTCCTACGAAACTTTAAGGATGCCACAGAATAGGTCATCCGGGACGGTGGCACGCATTAAGGGACTGGAAAAGGAATTACCCCTTTGTTTTATCTGCTTTTGCCTTTTCCCACTGGCGTTTTGCGGGTGATTGATGACAGGCCGCGATCCCCGCCCTCCCTCCGCCTCCCCCCCTACCCCCCCGATGTCTGAGCAACGGGAGGAGGTGCCGCCGCCTCGGCTCAGAGAACGCTCGACCCACCGATAATGGCTGCAAGGGATCGATGGGGGCCCCACCGAGAGGGGCTCTGGGCGCAGGCTGGGAGCGAGCCCCAGCCCAGCCCCGCTCCCGCAGACACCACGGTCACCCCACCCCCGCCGCCCCCAGCGTTTCCGCAGCTTGACTCGCCCCTGCGGCTCTCCTTGCCACATCCAGGCACCCGTGAAAAAG
>JAAGNO010024693.1:0-12077 GCA_033439905.1 Ceryle rudis
GAGGAGCCGTGCCCGGGCGGGAGGAGGCGGGTCCTCGCCCTCCGGCTGTGCCCGGGAACGGGCGGGGAGAGCGGCTCCGCTGCCCGGTGAGGGGATGCCGGGCAGGTGAAGAACCTGGGGCCCCTCCTCGCCCGCAGCTGTCTCCCAAAATGTCTGGATCCAGGGGGCATGTTGGAGAAAAAGCTGGAGAAAGGAGCGAGCGACTTCTCCCGGCCTCGTCCTCCCCGCCCGGCTCTTGGCTGAGGCGGCTTTGGGAAGGAAAACCCTGGAAACTTTTTATTTTGCTTGCCAGACACCTTTTTAAAATGGCACGCTACCAGGAGACTGAGTGGAAAAAAAAGAACAAGTCTTTTAAAAGTTGAACCTCTCTTAGGTTAAGAGCACAACTGGATCCCTCCCCTCTGCCTTCTCCCCCTTCCCGGTTCTCAGAAGCGTTCTATTTAAATAAGGTTTTGGCTAAGGTAGTGCGGCTTGGAGTTAAATGTAACGAACCATTTATGCCATCTATATTTGTAGAATAAAAGGCGGGGGGCAAGGCTGCCTCTCTCCATATTAGTAATTTGGTATTTCATTTGCATTTCTTTGTACAAATACCTAAAAGGACTGGCCTGGCTCCTTAAAGTGGTAGTTACCCTATCACAGATGGGGAAACTGAGATATGGAAGGATGGAAGCTTCTTGTTTGGTGGCTCTTTGGCTATAATTTGCTTTGGGGTTTTTTTTTTTTTGGGTAATTATTTATTTACTTACTCGAACTCAGTGCTATGTTTGTGAGAACAGAATTCATGTATCCCCCCGTTCCCTGTGCCATAACCACCGTCGCTGTATCCCCTAACCGCTTACCCTGCAGAACCCAGGGCTCAACCAGTACGTTCCTGAAAGGTGCCAAACCAGTCTAACTCGAGCCTTAACAATGTGCTAGGTAATGGGATTTCAAACTTGCATGCATTTTTGTAAGTCTAGAACACTATTTCTCAACCTTTTCTGCAGTTGAACTTAAAAAAGACGGAGACTGCCAGGCCTGGCAGTGCCTGTACCGGTCTGGGGATCTGCTCCTTTCTGATGGGGAGCTGCTGGTCTGGACATGGGTGACATGATGTGTGCTGCCTGGAAATGCAGATAAAGGTATTGCTTCCATAAACCTCAGGAGTCGGTGATGAGTTCCCTTCTGAGTGGAGGCATCTTTGCACCTCTCACCTGGTCCTCCGGTGGTCTCGCCCACCCCACTACCTGTGTGTCTTTCTCGGCAGCGAGAGAACATGTTGCTGGTGCTACCAGTAATAAAATGATTCTTGGCAGTATTCCCGGGGTCATTTTGGGTCTCTCTCACAGACGGGGTCTGTTAATGCTTTTCTCCTAATATTCTGCACTCTGTGGTTCCCTCTCGCTAGTTTTCAAGCAGTTGTGCTTTGTGGTTGTATCAGGACCCTGCTGTGACAGAAACGGCTGCTGCCCCACCAGTATCGCCTGTCGTTCTTCCCAGTTGAGAATCTTTAGCTAGTTTGTGCTCATAGTGTAGCTCAGAGATGAGTTTGTGTGGAAGTTGATATATTTTACCTTTTTTTTTAAACCATCAGGACTCATCTGGTTTGGGTTTGAGGTCGCTACTGGGAGGCAGAGATGAGAGGGGTTTTTCATACTGTTAGCCTGTTGTTGGCCAAAGGATAAGAAATGAAGAAAGTTAGCATCCAAAATAAGCTGATACTCTGCTGCAGCCAAGAAGCTCAGAGCTGTAATTCCATACCACAAGCATTTTATCTTTACTCTCAGTAAAGTTTGTAACTTCCAATTTGCACTGTGTTTGTCCTGGCACCTTTTTTTTTTCTACATATGGTATTTAGTGAACTAAAATAAGATTTCTCCATTGTACCTTTTTCTTAGCAGAGACTTTACGATTTTTTTTTTTATTATTATTTGTTTCTTTTCACTTTGTAGAGTTTTAAGTTCTCTGTTGAGAGAGAGAAGCAGTTGAGGACATTTAAACTACTACAATTAATAAATCTGTGCAAGAAAATATATACAGAACATGCAGCGAATGTCTGCAGGTGTGTGGTTGTATTTCTGAACTTTCTATCTAATTAATACAATTGGCTTTTTCCTCAAAGCTGTAGATTGCTTCTGCACCAGCGCTCACCAGACTGGCAAAGTTTACAGTATGAATAAATGTTTGTAGCATGAGGATCTTGATTCCTGCAAAATACATAGAATTACATATCTTCCCCCCCCAAAGATGCTTTGGTAGTGGTGTTAAATCTGGAAACGGAGTGTCTCAGTGCATGAGGATGGTTTTGTGCTACATGCTGCAAGTGATCGAAATCCTATTTGTTTGCAATAGCCTTTAGTGTACAGCAAATAAAACAAATAGTGGAGGAAGCAGCCAGACCCCGTGTGTAAAGCTCAGCTCTGCAAAATACCAGTGAGGCAGAGTTTTTCAGCCGTGTTGCACAGAGGATTTGTGCCTAGGTGATGTTCTCTGTGCTGCTGAACGGCAGCAGTTGAGTGTTGGAGGATCCTTTAGAAACAGGAATGTCAAAAGTCATGTTGTTTACGGCCAAGGTTTAGTGTCCCTGTGTGATCTGTCCCTGGAGATGGAAGGTATGTGGGAAGAGGGAAGTTCTTCAAACAAGGCGGTGGAAATAGGAGACGCTGGAGACACAACGGTAACAGGCCATCTACAGGCAGGAATGTTGGTGTGTCAGCAAGCAGATAACTCTCCAAATAGTTTCCAGTGGGGATGCAGTGGTTTGCATTTTTACCAATTTATTCTGAGCACCTCTTTGCAAAATTAAAGTTGGAAGCCTCTGTTGGTTTATAGACAGCTGGGGAAAAAAAGCACAAGCTAATTAAAGATGATTTATTGTGGAATTCGTAACAGTGTTGGAGAGATTAGTTGCCTTTCAGAAATGCTGCTGTGGATGTGAAATCTGTGCTCTGCCCTGGATGAAAAATGACGGTGCTGTTGAGCAAGTAGACAAGAAAAGCACAGGCTGTGTTTAAAGTCTTTTCCTGAGCAGGAATATTCCCTGGAGGTCCCAGGTACTGCGGCTTGGAGCAGATCTTCATGGTGCTTTTAATTGGGAAAGGGTGACTTGCCTTGATCTTAGAGGTTAAAGCTCCAGTGACAGGCTTTCTGCCTTTGATCTGAGGAATCCTCTGTTTAGAAATAAATTGTTTTGTTTGTTAGCAGATAACAGACAAAAAGCCAACTACAACACCAACCGTATATGCAACGCTGTTTATTTGTGTTTCTAGTGGTGACGGCTTATAATGGTGATATACACTGAAAGTTACCAGTTGGATACTCTGCTCATGAAACCGCAGCTGCATATAATGTTACTCATCTAATATGAAGCAACAGACAATTCCTAAGTAATTAAGTCTGTATTTTATACTATTTTTTTTTAAGAGGACAAGGTTTGCAGCTAATACTGATGTGTGGCATTTGCTTGTTCTGGCAGCTGCATTTAGTTCCTTTAGAAGTTACTCAGTGGAGCAACAAGATGGATCTTTCTTGTTTCTTTTTGGTTAGGTTTAGGATAACTGAAGTCAAACACTTGAATTCTCTGGAGATGAAGGTGATAGGCTTGTCTGATTTCTCTATGTATTGACTTAATGTATAGCTGTTCTGTGGCAGCAATGCACATTCCTTTAAACGTGCTTTATGTGTAAGTCTCTTAGTGCCTTAGACGTAATTATGGTCATAGCTATTATTAGGTCCTTGCAAAGGACTCTAATAATAGAATGTCTGTGTGTATATATGTATTTAAACATACTTCATGCTTTCGGGAATGCTTCATATGGAATGTTTTGAAAAGAGGAAAAAAAGAAATTGCTCTCAAGAGGCTGTCAATAAAAACTTCAAAAAGCAACAATTTTAGATGACCCTCGGCACCCTCGGAGATCCTTGGGATGCTTTTAATCTAAACCCACAAAATACCGAACGTGCTCTGCTTAGTTTGTAGCTAGCTCTCTGGGCCTCTGTGCAGCTCTGTCAGTTTTACATGGTTGCTCCCAGTTCCCCACTCACCCACTAATAAAATGCTAACATTCACAATCTAAATCCCCTTGTTGTCTTTTGCCCCAAGTAGTTCTGCATGATTATTGAGTCAAGCCCAAAGCTGCAGTGGAGTACAGTGGTGTGACTATTGTGAACCTTGGTAGCAGAAACAGTGTGGGAGTAGAGAGTTGTCCTAGGCCCTTTCAGGATCACCTCACTGTTTTTCTTCAGTGTCAGATTAGTTATCCGCAAGAATTTATTCCACTTTACAAGTCATCTTTACTGTGGAAGCGTATGCCCATTCAGTGGCATTTCATATAACATAAGTGACCTTCTGCTTGCTTGCTGCCACGTGAGCTGATGCAGAGATGTTATTAAGTAGTATGCATTGCTCTTTGCTCATTATTTATTTATTGATGTGGAATAATGCAGCAGAGAAAAAAAGATGATGGCATTTGTGGATAATGAGAGCATTGAATAGGCTTCCTTCTGGTCAGCCTGGGTCAGCCTGTATTTCTTGCAGACTCATGTCATGTCACCTCCCAGAAGGGGAAGAATTGCTTTCAGTGTCTAGTTACTAGCGAACGTATGGCAAACAGAAGCATCACTTGATTAGAATAAATTAATAGAGCACAAGTGACCCAGTCGGAACGGCAGAGGTTGTGGATTATTCAGGGTGTGTAATGCCTGAACTGAAAGGCCTGAATAGTGGCTTTTGTCTGCAAGTACTGATAGAGGTGGGGAGAATGAAAAGCAAGAGCACAGCTTGGGCTTGACTTACTTCATGAAGCCTGTTGCTGTACTGTGCAACTTGGTCTTTTGCCTTTCATTTGATGTTTTAGTATCAGGAATAATGGCTGAGACTGAAGTGGAAAGAGGACAAAAAAATCTGCTTTTGTGACGAGATAAGGCAAATTGGCATATGCCACGTACCTGATTCTTCTAAATCTTTTCCAACTGGATGTGACTTTGAGAACCAGCTGAGTATGTGCATTTGTGTGTCCTTGTAGTAGAAGGGTTGTTACACCACTGGTGTTCTGCTTTGAATTGTGTGTTTGGTTGGCTTGAACAGTTAATGTTGGTCTTGTTTCCCCCCGTTCTTAATCCACTTTACTCAAAATGTATTAATATCCTGTTCTTCTCGCGACACATTCTAAAGCTCCAAGGAGATGACTTTATAGTCTAATTCCAGTGGATACTTTCTACCCCTTTGTAAAAATTTTTAATAGAGTTAATAAAAAGCTAAACTCATTTTTCACCCAGACTTGTGTTGGTGCCATTCATCTAGTGTGCCATGCTGCCTTTGACTGTGGCTACCTTGGAAGCAAAGGCTTTTCAGGTGAGAAGTTTGTTCCTATTCAGTCGCACTGACGGAAGGATGACAACACACATTTTTGAGGGCTATTTCCAGTGAGTCATCTCCCGAGCTGGGCAGATGGGCACGGGGCTGCTTTCAAATCTTCTGCTTTGGCAGGTTAACTAGGAAATTTCCTTTCAAAGGCTGCCTTGGGGAGGGGAGAGTCACAAGTCTTTAATTTATAATGCTGGAAAGTGTTAGAAGATGTGGCAACTTAAAGAAAAGCAAATGATAGAAAACAACTGTTTGTTTGGACTTTTACAGAATTGGCTTCTGCTTTAATCAGTCTTATGCCTAGGACTTCTGCTTTTCTCAGTGTCCCACTTGTTCATCTTTTCTTTAGCTTGCTTCTTCATTAGCCACCTATGGTTTCTGATATTGAGGTAGGGTTTTCCTTTTAGTTATATCTCCGTATGATTTGTGTTCCTCTGTTGGTTGCATGGTTGTTAAAGGTGACCCTCTGCCCTGCTGCAAGGTTACTTCTACTCTCGCACTCCAGACTGGAGGCTTGGGGTGCAGCATGTGGTGTTGCAGAAGTGTTTGTCCTGAGCCAATGCCATCTGACAGCCCCTGGGGAACTGAGCAACTAGATACACAATGCTTAATTTGGCACATTGTTTGCTCTTCACTGGCTTTTCTTGAATGCTTCAGATGTGGGTGAGGGAGGGGCTGCAGAGCTGTGTTTTTGGCACGCTGTGTTCCCTTCCATCCTCTTCCCTTTTGCTTCGTGCTCTTGTTCGTGCGATGGGTGTGATGTGTGGTCTTTGCATGACTAAAAATGCAGGCATGTGGACACAGGGCTGTTGTATGGGAGGAACGTGTCCATCCACATGCTTAGTGGGGCTGTGCCCAGCATTACAGCCAAGGTGGCTGTGTCTTTGCTCCGAGGTGGGTACAAATGACACAGGAAGGCTGTGGTATATGGTCCCTGAGTACCTGAGAAGTGTCCGAGTGGTCTGATCCGGCAGGATCACAGGGCACTGCTTTTGGATCATAGGTTGAGTCATTGTTGATGGTACCTCCTAGCCATGCAGGGAGACAAAAATCCACGGGCGTCTTCAAAAGATGGTTTTGAGGAATGGGTCAGAAGTTTTCTGGTTTGTTTGGTAAGGGCGTTCATGGATGAAAAGTGATAGGGAAGGAAATGAGAAATCGGAAATGTGGTGAGGTGACCTCGTGTTTTGGCCATCACGTATAAGAGGGAACATCAAGGCACGGAGGTGACATCATTGGAAGGAGTTAAGCTGTGAGTGGTTTGCATCACCATGAATAGTCTGTGGAGAACTTAGATTTGGAGACTAACCCAGAAGCAGGCTGAGCTGCAGGAAGGTTGGTGGTGTTTATGGACAAGAGAAATGGATGACAACCCTTCCACTCCCTGTCAGTCTTTACATTCAATATAAATCATAAAACTTTCAGTCTGAGTTGTCAGGCCATTAGAGAATGGTGCATTCACTATGTTTGTGTTGCATATATCTGAGCATGCATGTACGTTACCTCCTCCTAAATGAGTGACCTTTTGTAGTTTGGAGGAGTAGAGGAAACGGCACCAGTGTCACAAATAATCCTGTGTATAAACTCTGGAGTCTAATGACATTTAAGATGCTGGATCAGTGCAAAATGACTTGGTAGCTGGAAGAGCGATCCGCTGCTCGCTTTGCACACTGTGACCCCCAGGCGTTCAGCTCTGCTCTGAAAAGTTCAAGCCCATTTTGTACTGGCAGGAAATTTGTTAGATGTTTGAGGATAAAAGGTTAATTTTATAGCACTTCAGTGAATCTGTTGATACATTGAAAAGTCCGTCTCATTTGACAGAGTTGTTCAGAAGTTAGTAATTTAGGTTACTGTAGATGGTCTCATGATCTTCGGTAATACTTATGAAAGAACTCTCAGAATAAGCAAAGGTGAAGCATAATTTTCTGATACTTCTGTGTTTCACCTGAACCACAGGTATGAGCTTGAATGTCTCATTATGTAACTTTCTATTTGTATGTTGTCCCCTGGTTTTATTTGTTATAAAACTAAGTGGCATTTTAGTTCAGCAAGACCTCAAAACAACAACAGAAACCCAAAATCTCAAAGGACCGAGCCAAAATGATTTCATATTTCACATTCTGGTTAGCTTCAGATGTGGTTGAGGTAATAGTGTCTTATGTTCAGAAGTCAGAAATATCATTTGGATTTTACCAGAGGCACAGGTAATGTCTTGTTGTGTGACGCTGTTCCTGCCACTCTGGGAAGGTAAAGTGCTGTAACAAGGTAGCAGCTTATGGCTCAGTGAGTATTTTCCTATTAAATGTTCCAGTTTTGCTTCATGAAGGTCTAGAAACATGTTCTTACAGGATTTATGGAACACTTGGGCTATATTATTGCTAGCTGACTGTAACCGATACATAAGAGATCTTCTGGTTTAAGAGGAGAAAAAAGTAAAATTCTGAGACGTTGAACAAAACAAAAGTTCTGCAGATCTCGAGGTAAAATCGGACAAAAGTGATTGGAGTTGTTAAGTTTGCTCACACTTGTATACATAATCCTTGTTTCTTGTGTGTCAGCTGGTGGCTAAATTAACTTGTTTGCTTCTCTGCACATATTTATTTTTTCAACTCCATATGCTGCTCTAACAGATCTTTATTATTGCTTATCAAGTTCACTGGTGCTTTTCCTGACCACACAAAAGATAAACATCCTCTGTGACTTCGTTAGACATACAGTACAAACTTTTTGATGCTGATTTGGGGATCTTATGAATGTTTACAAACATCTGAAGGATGGGTGTCTAGTAGAAGGGGCCAGGCTCTTTTCAGTTGTGCCCTCTGACAGGATGAGAGGTAATGGTCGTAAGGTGAAACACAGCAAGTTCCACCTCAGGCTGCCCAGAGAGGTGGTGGAGAGATTTCAGGACCCACCTCATCTGTTCCTATGTGGCCTGCCCTGTGTGATCCTGCTCTGGCAGGGGGGTCGGACTCGATGATCTCCAGAGGTCCCTTCCAACCCCTCCTCTTCTATGATTCTATGATTTGAAGCCTGTTCATCAGGTCAGCATGTGTTGTTGTATGCCCACAGCTGCTAGGATATCAGAAATGGAGAGGAATGGTCTTATTACCTAATTTAAATGTCTTCTCTCCGCAAGCTGTTGTGAGTGCAGAGTTTTATCTTTGCCCTTTCCCCTCTTGGTTAACAGAACTGGACGTGCTTGTCCAGATGTTCCAGCTGCCTCGTTCACTGGACAGGAAATGATGATGGGGTGGAAATGAGGTGATCCTACTAAGTGCAACCAGAAGGGTCTCTGATCTCTTCCACAGCAGCCACTTCTGGATCAAACTTGAGTTGAGTCATTCAGATACTTGTGTAACCACAATCTATTTAATGTACAAGGCGGCTACACTTTAATTTTTAAGCATCTGAATAGGTTGCTTCAGTGGATGTGTGAGAGCTGCTGTGTTACTGGAAAGGTAGTATTTGTGGATATAAAACACTGAAGTTAGACATCAACGGTTTCACTTCCTTTTGGCATTTCTTGAGCGTGCAGTCAAACAGGATGATATTATGCTCCAAAAAGTTGCCATAAAAAGTTCCTCAGACCTTCTAGACTGTTACAGTGTTCTTTGTCCCTGCTATCAGATCTGTGTCCTTTCTCATCTGTCTTAATAAATCCTTATTTTTCTACTCCCTTCTTCTTTCCTTAGATTTTGTTGGACTACAGCATATTCATAGAATCATATATTCAAACCAGTTGGACTTAATGATCTTAAAGGTCTTTTCCAACCTAAACATTTCAATGCATCCTGAACTGTTTGGTTAGCGTAAGGGCATAAATGGTTGTTGTATCTTCTGAAATGTGAGGTTTGGGAGGTAGAAAATAAGAGTATGTGAAGACAGTGGAACTAATAATGGAGAGAATAGTTAGCAAGTAGATTGAGCATATTAATTGTGGCCTTGCCATCATTTAAGATTCTGAGGTGTTCTCTAAATGAAACGTAGGCAAATATAATAATATTCTTATGTGATTGAGTTTACTTGAACACTGGTAATACCACCTTTGAGTGGATTTGATATAGCCTCATTAAAGGCAGCTTCAAAACCGCAGGCAGTGCTGAGTCGGGCTGAGATGCTGCTTTTGGGCTGTGTATTAGTAATGTGACAGCAGGAGATCGGCCCTTTTGCTTTGGGAGGGAAATGCAAAGCTTTGGCCTGGTGCCTGGACTAGCCTCAGATGGCAAGAAGAGGTTTTGTACTCCAGTTGGAAAGTATAGGTTGAGTTTGTCAACTTTCCTCCTCTTCACTCCTCAGGAGAGTTATTCCATTAGTTATATGTGTGTGTATATATGTATAATTTAAAAAAAAAAGTTTCTTAATTGGATATCAGTGTCCCAGGTCCATAAAGCAAGTGAGGTCCCTTCTGGGGCTTCTTTTGGAAAATGTGTATGTTCTGAGCACTTAAGTTAGTGAAAGATAAGGAAATTTGAAGTGGTAGCATTGTGGGAGAGGGTTCCAAGCATGAGTAGGAGTGTAGAAAGCCTTTCTTGCAAGATGAGATGGAGAAATATTTAACAGGAAGAAAGTTCCAATGAACTTTACTATCTCTAAATCCATCAGAGATGTAAACACTGTGGAGGCGTCCAGGACTGCTGAAGCCAAAAGCCAGTGTCAGCAGATGAATGCATGGGTGCAAGATGTCAATAAATAAAAACACTTTCAGAATTTCATCAAACTGCTTATTCCAAAACCTGTCCAGCTATCTAAACAGGAGACTTCTTACGACAAGCAAGAAGACCCACCTAATTTTTAATGTATAGAGTTTTATGCAACACTATGGAAGAATATGTGGCCGTAGTATTTTAATATATGAATAAGGAGCGTACAAGTGTCAGGCTGATTTCAAGGAAGTGGGAGAACAGAAAATATGTCCTGGAATTATTGTGTGATGAAAATACTGAGGGATTTGTTGCAGCAGCAAAATGTATAAACCTGATTCTTATTTTTTAATTAATTGACCTAATAAAAAGTGGGGGTGTTTTGTTTTTTTTTCCAAGTGTTCTTGCACCTGAAGTTATGTATGTGCAGAGCAGTAGAGTACTGGTGCTGAAACTCTGACAGAGCTGAGATCATAGTGGAATTTCACTCCCATGTCCTGTTACTGATACTCGCTTTTCTTGGTAGACTCAAATGTACCAGCTTCAGGAAAGGAGATGGGCAGCTTTCGGAGAGCTTTGAACTACAAAAAAATAAAGGGGCTTTCCCAAACTGCTTTGTGAGAGTGGTGCACCAGTTATCGAAGTCCAGAGGTTTGTATCCAAAACTCTACTAATGGTAATCTCTAGGAAGGAGCATGTTAACTTTGGGATAATCACAAACTTCAAAGCAAAATCAAAATCCAAGTTTAATTTTGTTTATCCTTCAGCTCAGGGGAAAAAAAAGTGACAAAATCAGAGTTTCACAACTGTGAGTTGAAAAACAAAAATGAAAATGTCCAAATGTTGTATTTGCTAACATAAAATGGAAGCTACCCTGAAATACAATGTAAAAGCTTAGGAAATAAAAAAAAGAGGAAATAAACCAGTGAAGAGATGTGCAATACCAAAGTAGAAATATTTTCAGTGATACGGAAATGCAAATCTAAGTTGGGTCACCCGCAACCTCAGAAGTGGCTGTACAAATAACAAATCACTGGTTATGCTTGCAGCAGTACTCAGGAAAAGGAAAAATCTGCGTGCAGTGAGGGTGTTACCTAGCAGATTGCTTGGGAGCTACACTGAAGTTGCTTTAATATTGGCCTGTGTTCCCTTTCTCAGCAGAGCTGCTTTTGTCAGGCAGTAGTTAATGTTTCTTGGAGAGGGGAGGATGCGGTGAGTACTCCTGCAGGCTTTCATCTGAGTGTTTTCCTCTTGCAAAGAGGAGTCACAGGGGCTTGTTGACAAAGCTGTTTTCTGTGACTGAACTGAGGTTTGGTTTGTTGCTTATTTATTTATTTATTGCTGGTTTGTTGTGTGTGGGTTTGGGGGGTTTTTTTGTTTGTGTTTTTTTTTTCCCAAAGAGTCATGTTTTACTTAAATGAGCCAGTGTTGGTAATATATTTAAGCTTGTGTGCTGTGCTTTCATTTCTGAGCTACTTAGAGGAGAAAATTGTTTTAATTGTCTTTATGTTAATACAGAAGGACTGGGAGCTTGTTTCCATCCATCAGTGCTGGAGACTTGAAACAAAAGCCAAGCAAACTTCCAGATGGTTGCAGATCCTGGACCCCGGCCACTGCCCGATGCAATTCAGGCCACTCGCCTTTAACGTTTAAGTGCTTATAAAGCAGCTGTTGGCCCGGTTTGTTTATAAGCACAGATTTTGCCTTCATTAGCACTCGGTTGAAGGAGGAAGGTGAAGCAGCGTGGTGGGGCAGGAGCAGTCCCTGTGGGGTCCTCAGAGTTTGGCTGAGGCTCCTTGCCAGCAATGTAAGGACTGGCTTGCAAGTTTTCCAGGGTTACAAAACACCCAGCTGTTGACTTGTAAAGCTGTGTGACTGGGTAGCAGAGGACTTGGATGGGCTGGAGGATGAGCTGTATTGGAGGAACAATGGTTTCACAAGCGCACACACGTACTCCCCTCACCCCCCTTTTGGGGCCATGGGTGTGCACTATCTGAAATCCTGTCACTAATTAAAAATCACAATAAGCCAGTGCATGTTAAAGTTGTGGGCTTGGTTTTTCTTTTCTTTTTTTTTTTTTTTTCTTTTTT
>JAAGNO010024697.1:0-15992 GCA_033439905.1 Ceryle rudis
GAAGGAAGGAAGGAAGGAAGGAAGGAAGGAAGGAAGGAAGGAAGGAAGGAAGGAAGGAAGGAAGGAAGGAAAAAGAACGAAACCCAACAACAACTCAATTTCTTTTCACCCCTAATGACAGAGAAAAGCAATCATGCCTTTAGGAATGGGACTGATGGAAATGAGAACTCAGAATGCATTGTAATGAATACCATATTATTTCAAATCTGAGCTTTGAGAAAAAAAGCTGTTGACATAAACATTTGTAACTCTGATTGCAAAAATGTCAGTGACTTTTTAAAATCAAGCCTTTAATGGAAATCATATTTGAAAATATTACCAAATCTCATGGCTTCCCAAATTCCACAATGGTTTCAAGAACAGTTTTTTAACAATACTGCAAGTTGTACGGACTTTCTCATGAAGTGGAAAATGAAAACCGTTTCCATATAAAGCAAAATGATTCTGGCATTTCCTAGAAAACCTCTCCCTGTTTGTTAAATAAAGGTCTTTTTTTTTTTTTTTTTTTTTTTAAGGTCGCAGGAATCTGAATCATCCTGGTAGACATATGGCTTCTGTTCTGGATCTAGCATATAAACATAGACCAATATTAGACTTGCTAATGAAAATTAGATGCAATGTCTGTTCCTATATATATTGTGATAAAATATAAACAAGTCAAAAAAGGGAAGGTTCTACAGGAGTAGCTGTGGGAATTGTGGTACCTCTTGTTTCCACCAAGTTTCCACTGTGAAACTTGAACTGACAATTGATGTCAAGCAGAGACTTTGCCCTTTTTTGGCATGATATATTGGTTCCACCAAGCCATCCTTTTTCACTCTGCATGTTTTCCCTTTTAGTGCAGCATAGAATTTTAACAGAAGTTAAAAATGGCTTCAGAAATTGCAAGACATATTATGTTTGCTGTCCATCTTGGTTAAAAAAGGATTATGTCCACCATGCTTCTCTGTGGAGGCTGCCAATTGTACCCACATGGGAAGTAGTTTTGTTACATTTGGAAACATCCACCCAATGTAATTTAATCACTAAAATCCCTCTTGCTTGTGACCTCAGGCAGATGTTGAAAACAGGTTTCCAAAGCCTTTGGAAACATTGTCCATTATAGTAACAGAAAGTATAACAGAGACACAAAAAGGGTGGAATAGGTTCCCGAGAAACAGTGTTTTCCTTTTATTTTGAGGAAATGTTTGTATCAGCTCATGAGGTATTGCTTTTCCTGACCATATTGGATTCTGCCTGACCTCTGTCACAGAGATCCACTGATCTTCACTGATGTGCTGGATCACCTCGCTGCTGCAACCAGAGCCTCCTAAATTACAGTACTGGCTGTCATAAGTGCTTCCTCCAGATGTGCCAGAAGTGTGCTACCACTGAGAGCCTTGCACTGAAGAATCCAGCCCAGAGAGACACAGACCAGATGAAGAAAGATTTAGCAAATGCTGGAAGACATTTACTCATGAGGTAGCTTAGGAGATTTTCATTAATGTCTCCTTGTAGCCAGGCCACGGGTACTGTGTGAAAGTCTGTTCTCATGCATCTTACCCCTTCTGCTTTTGGGCTTCAGCACCCCTTCTGCTTTTGGGGCTTCAGCTTGTTGTGAAGAGAACTCCAAACACCATTAATAACAAAACACAACTGCTGGATTTCCAGAATATGGCTTGAATGATCAGAATCAAAATCTGATGCCTGAGATTCAGGTTGCTCTTTCTTGTGGACTTCCAGATACCTATGAGACTGCTGACTTAGTAAGTCAGCAAGTCTCATAGGTATCCAGAAGAATAAGTGCAAAAAATTATTCTTCCTTAGTTGCTCTTACATGAATGACTGCGGTGGTTCCCACATTGAGCACACTGTGCTTCTGGATCCAGCATCACAAGGTGACATGCACAAGCTCACATGTGTGGGGGACGAGGGGAGTCAAGAGGCACTCATATCAGGTTATAAAATACCCCCACGTTTTTACTATATATACACCCATGCTATGCCATCACAGCATTACTAATTATTTAGGTGATAATCTCTATTGTGCTATAGTATACGACGCAATAAAGCAGCTGGCGAGATTGATTAAATGGCAAAGCAAAGCTTTTAAAGTACATGCTATTTCCAGCTCATTTGCACACCTGCCAAAATCTACTGGTGCTGTTCTGGATTTATGAGGAGGAGTAGGTTAAATTTTGCTGAGGATTTCAGGTTAGCCCAGAAGTTTAGAAACCTATCAGAATGGGAAAACTGATTTTTTTTTTTTTATCCCACAAGTTTTATTTGATACCCATAGTGATATGCCATTTGTAAAAGTTTACACTACCATCCATAAACAGAGCATAAACCCGACACTGTTTCATTTTATATGATATGGATACTGACTATACTCTTACAAAAAGCTAAGTAGCCAGCAAAATCCAAGATTAAAATGAGAGTCTCCACAGACTACAACATGTTTTTAAAGAAAAGACTTGCTCAGCAATTATAACTAAAGTTGCACATTGAAGAAATAGTGACTGGTTTTGAATTAAAAAGCTTGTTCCTCATAAGAAATGTATTGAGACACAGAAAATGCCACATCAGATAGAATTCTGCTCTATAATTACACTGGTGCAACTCTTCTGTAGTCTTTAATCCTATTCCTTGGGGTTTTGTTTTTTGTCCTGACATTTCTGAAACTACCTGCCAATACAGGAACAGATGTGTGCCATATAAAGTCCTTAGGGTAACAGCACCAAAAGTGACTGTTTCAGCTCCAAAACCATCAACCATTAGAAGTCACCTCCACCCTACAGCAAGGTGTGCTGTCCTGTTTGGGCTGAAATCACAATATCATAGAACTGTTAGTTGAAAGGGACACTGGAGGTCCTCTGAAACTCCCCAAAAACAACTTGTGGCCACTGAACATCCCCCTCTTTGACACTCCTGAGGAAAGTTTGGCTCCATTGTCTTTGCAACCTTCAAGCGGTTGCAAGCTCTCACTGGATTGCTCTTCACCCTCATCTTCAGCCAAATGCTTGGGAAAAACCTGTGACAGAGAGTGCACACTGTTTGGTGAACTGATCGAAGTGGGGGACCTAAAAAGATCTGTCAAGATATGGGGAATGGAACTAATTGTTTTACATGTCCCAATATTCTGTCTTTCCTTTGTATGACAGGCAGGATTAGATACCTGTGTAGCTCTTCACCAGCTGCCTGTCTGTCACTGTGGGAAGTGACTTTTGTTTACCAATGGGAAAAAGGTGGATCTTTCCAGGTCAGTAATGGGGTGCTAGCACTGTAATAATTGTTCCTTTCCTTGTTCTCATATGAACTAGAGACACTGCTATTAAGGAGCTTGACACAGCTGATAATTCTATAGCTGGGATGTGGCTCAAAAATACACAGAAATTTCCCTTCCATAGTATTACTACTAACAGCTGAAGAAATATTGCTTATCAATATGCAGCATCACAGAAAGGGGATCACAAATCACAAAGGATGGCAAATTTTAGCTTCTTGGCAACAAGAAGCCATCTCTTAACTAAACCAAGAAACAAGGTGTTAACCAACTCCAGATCATCAGCTCATTAAGACACCTTCATTGTGATTTGTCTGTGTTGACTGGAAGTGTAGCTATTAATATATTAATACATTTCCAGGCAAACCATTTAGCATGGAAGTACTCTTGGAAGAGTAATTTTAAGTGCTTTACAATGGATGATCAGTGTCTTTCCAAAGGACACAGACAGTGCTGGCATTTCCTGCTTGATACCTGATACCTCTCTCTCTCTCATGACTCTGAGTAAAGAGAAAATCAAACGTTTGACACACTTGCAAGACTTGAAGATTTGCAGCCAGTTGGGCATATGTAGTGAAAGAAGCTCAGAAAGGATTAATGTTGTAAAATATTTGTTCTCACATCTGTAGCTATCCTTTTAGATTGTCTGGAAAAAAACCATGAGATAATGTGCAGCATGGTTAAAATGTAGTTTTCTTCCTTGATCATAGGATAGACATGACTGCTTCACTGCCTACTTTCTCACCTGTTGCATTTTGACCTTGTTTGGATGATACAATAAGTTGATTTTGAAAATTCTGTTTGTTAAGAAGAATTAGATGATACTGACTTAATATTTCATTCCCCATTAAAGTATAGGAGTTTGTTCAAACTTGTCTAGCACTTGCCAGTTATTAAGGTGGTAACTTGTTTCTAACCACATCATTCCTGAGCTTTAGAAGACACTTTATGTGTTATAGAGCTAGGAAACTCTATCTGTTTCCTTTGCTCAACAATGGGTTGTTGGGAAGGAGAGTAGCTGACTCCCCATGGCCTTTCCTTCCTTAGTGTCTCCCATTGTGCAAGTTACCTTATTATGGTCACAGCTCAGACAGTGAATTCAGAACCACTCCATGGAGCCTGCACTGCTTTTGGAAAGTCTCACTTGTGAACCCTCATGTTTGGCAACAAGTTCATCTTGTTTACATTTTCATTGCCTTTTGCTATGCAGTGCATTTTATACATATACAACTGATGCAATTACATATATACACACATACATATACATACATGTTCTGCAGGGCCTGGTATTGGGACCGGGCCTATTTAACTTCTTTGTTGGTGACATGGACAGTGGGATCGAGTGCACCCTCAGGGATTTTGCTGATGACACCAAGCTGTGTGGTGTGATCAACATGCTGGAGGGAAGAGATGCCATTCAAAGAGACCTCCACAGGCTTGAGAGGTTGGCTTGTGAAAATCTTGTGAAGATCAACACGTCCAAGTCCAAGGTCCTGCATCTAGGTCGTGGAAATCCCAATAACAAATACAGGCTGGGCAACAAGTGAATTGAGAACAGCCCTACAGAGAAAGTCTTGGGGTGTTTGTTGGTGGAAAACTGAACATAAGCCAGCAATGTGTGTTTGCAGCCCAGAAAGCTGGCTGCACCCTGGGCTGTATCAAGAGAAGCATGGCCAGTAGGTAGAGGGAGGTGATTCTTACCCCCTATTCTGATCTTGAGAGACCCCACCTGGAGTACTGCATCCACCTCTGAGGCCTCCAGTGTAACAAAGTCATGGACCTACTTGAATAGGTCCAGCGGATGACCATGAATAATCAAGGGTCTGGAGCACATCCCCTGTGAGGACAGGCTGAGAGAGTTGGAGTTGTTCAGCCTGGAGAAGGGAAGGCTCTCAGGAGACCTTACAGTGTCTTTCCTGTACTTATGGGGGTCCTACAGGAAAGATGGGGAGAGACTCTTCATCAGGAAGTGTAGCGTGTGGTAATGGTTTCAAACTGAAAGAGAGCAGATTTAGATTAGATATAAGGAAGAAATTTTTTCTGTGTGGGTGGTGAGACACTAGAACAGTTTACCCACATAAGTTGTGGTTGCTGCCTCCCTGGCAATGTTCAAGGCCAGTTTGGATGGGGCCTTTAACAACCTGGTCTAGTGGGAGGTGTCCCTGCCCATGGCAGGGAGTTGGAACTAGACATTTAATGTCCCTTCTGACCCAAACCATTCTATGATTCTTTGATAATTGAAAATATATATTTGAGGTGAACTTTGTAAAAGGAGGGAGCTAGAATCTTATTTAGAAGCAATCAACTGAGCATCTTCTTTTATATTTCTACTTTTTATGTCTATATATCTAAGCGTTTGAGACATTCACTGGCCCTGAGGACCAGTTCTGCTGATCACTAATATAGACACTCAAAACACTGGAAAATAACCAACAGAAGTATCAGTCTAGCTGATGATTTAAGGATTCAGCTGCTACAAATCTGGGGTCAGAAAGTCATTGTTTCAGTCACCATGCCTGGAAAGCAGGACTGCCTGTGATTGTTCAGAGCCCCAAGGTCAGCTTTCAGAAAACCAGGCCCCATAGTTCTTATTGATGTTAGTGTCTGGGACTCCAGGAGGAGTTTTACTTTTCCTGTTGCCCATGTTACCTCCTCTGCTCTCTCAGACACAGCTCTGGGGCAATGCACAGTGTGAGCTGGGTGCCCTTGTCAAGGTGGAGAGATACAGTAAGTGAAAAATGACCAATCACACAGGAAGCATGTATCCATCTGCTGGTGTTGGCTGCATGCTGGCAATCATGGAGGTGCATTTCTTAACCTGTCTCTTTTCCTTCACAGATGGTGCTGCTGGCTCGCTGCGAAGGGCGCTGCAGTCAGATGTCACGCTCAGAGCCAATGGTTTCTTTCAGCACTGTCCTGAAGCAGCCTTTCCGCTCCACCTGCCACTGCTGCCGGCCCCAGACCTCTAAGCTGAAGGCCATGAGGTTGCGATGCTCAGGAGGCATGCGGCTCACTGCAACCTACCGTTACATCCTCTCCTGTCACTGCGAGGAGTGCAACTCCTAGGGACATACCTGCCACAGCAGAGAGGGGACTGGGATGATGCTGTTGTGGAAGGCTCCCAAGAAGTAATCCAAGGTGAGGCCGACACTCCCAGCATACAATTGCAGCGGACAGGACTTACTAGGCTGGATTTGATCTGAGAGCTGAAGTGTAAAATATCCTGGGGCCCTGGATGGTGCCAGTTCCGAAGTGTGGGCTGCAACAAAGGCAAAAGCAAAAGAACTTGGTTTTAAGAATCCTTTCTTTTTTTCTGAAAGGATATTTTTGTGAGTTTCTTCTTTTTCAGGTTCAGCTCTGACTACAGAGATGTGCTTCTACTTTAGGCCAAGGGCAGCAGGGGAAAAGAGAAGAAGGTCAGTTGGATGACAGCACTGCTCTCTGGAAGTTGGCATTCGGACAGAGAATGGACATCAGTTCCCACATACAACCTCTTAACCTATCGATTTATTCTCAGCCTCCTAGTTACATTGGCCTTCAAAACAAACTCTGTTGTTGGCAAGGGTTATCTGTTACTGATCTAGCAGCCAAGTGCTGGATAACTTTAGCCATGGTTTAACAGAAATTACAAATAAATAATTGAAAAGTGAACTGGATATGAAATGTTGTGCTGGGATTACCCAGACCTAGCCAGATGAAATTATTATTTGCATTGTGCAGCATCAGAGTTCAGTGACTGAGTGACTCTTGGGAAGTGAAAGGTCATGAGAGTTATTGTTCCCCTCTAAAGGCCTGGAAATGTGACACATCGCATCTGTCACTAAAACCATTATTCAATGCTAAAAAACTAAACAAAGATTAAAATGACACATACTAAATGGAGTCTTTTCTTAATGTGATGCACAGAGCCAGAGCCACCAAAATAATGGAGGACATAGAACTTATCTTCACCTATAGCTCTTAGGCCATTGAGTGAGTACTATTTTGCCTTTTAAAGACAAGCAATCCCAAACAAAAGGAATCACACTGATGTGCCCATAAAAAGTTTAGGGCAGGGTCTGAGTCCCAGCATTATCCACTTGACCACAAAGATTCTGTTTCGATTTACCCAATGATCTGCTATGTGGGGTCCTGACAGACTCACCAACCAGATTGGCGTCTGCTTGGGGAATGGCACAGCTCTTGCCTGGTCCATACACCCACACATCCTTTGTGTACACACAAATATGTAGGAAGCTGTGGTGGAGTTAGTGCAAGCCCAGATCTCACTTGTAGATGAAGCTGTTCCACAGCCAGGGCATCAGAGCTGCAGGGTCCTGCAGAGCAGAGGTAGCCAGCATGTCTCTATAAGAAGCTAGTGCAGCCATGAGCTGCTTTCCCCTGTAGAACCACTGCAGAAAGAAATGTCTCAAGGAGCTGAATGAATTACAGTGACTGATAGGGTGCAAGGACTTCAAAATAGCAAAGGATCCCAAGTTTTAGAATGGTATTTGGTATTTGCAGAGAAGCTGTCCCTCCTCTGTTAACATCAGGTTTTAACAAGGTTCAGTCAGCGTCTTGTGACTTCAAGGAAACAATGTAACAGTTCTTATCTCCCGTTACAGTTCTTATCTCCTTACAGCAATATATCCAGTCAGTCAGCAATATGTCTGTGATGTTCACATAAAACCTGGCTAAGCCATTTTTTTTGATAGAAGTCATGAGGATGTTGAGAGCATCTTTGCTGTGTAAGGATCCAGAGTCAGTGCACCTTTTACCCCTCCGTAGCACCCATGTATTTAGTCCTGTAATTATTCTCTGGGACAGGCTGAAGTGGTCCCACTGCACAGGAATGTCTGGCAGGGACCTAAGGTGAAGAGCGAAAGTCCTATCTAAGCCCAGAATTTGGTCCATCTGTTCAGCACCATCCAGTCTGCAGCAAATGCCATTACCAGCAGCTCAAGGATGCACGCTGACATTGCAGGGGATCCCCAAGGTCCATCAGGGAAGGCAGTCATCCTGTGGTCCACACAGGAGTTACTGTGGCTGCTTGAGCAAAGACAAATTCTTTGCCACTGCCTCCTCATGGTGAATATGTATGGGATGTGATGGCAGGCAGGTTATAAGACACTGGCCTTGCAAGCCAAATCCTGTACCAGTAGTGGAAACTGAAGGAGAACATGTGCACCCACAGACCCCAGTTAGAGAGGTTTGCAATATATCAGAAGGATTGTCTTTGTCTTCTGGAGATGACTTGGAGATGGTCAGTTTTGAACAACCTAGAGCTGTGGGCAAACAAAAGGGTGAATCAAACTGTTAGAAACTGAGTGGCTCAGATTAAAATGTCAGGACTGGGAGTGATGAGCCCCAGTGAACTCATTAGACACCACACATTGTTTCAGGACTGTCAGTCATTCTTTTTACATCTGATACATGGTCTGAACATCAAAGGGTGAGTAAAGGGAGCATGAGCCAGGCATTATCACCAGACCACTTTATATGAAAGATCACATGTGCATCCCTTTTACACTCTCTTTCAACCTCCAGCATCTAAAAATCCCATTATCCAAAAAAGCACCAGCCCCTAATGTTAATTATATATAGAAAATTCCAGTCTTTATCTGAAACATCAGCAATACCTTTGATAACCAAATAACTATACTGCAAAATATGCATGACCTCTAAGCATGGGTATAGAGACTGCTGCACATGAGTAATGCTACGCAGTTATCTAAGGAATGGGGAATGTCTGCAGGGTAACTGCTATATCCAGCATCACCTCCCCCTGGGTCATGCTGCCACTGGCCTCCTTTGCTGGTGCAAAATGGGATGCTGGGGGGCTGTGACACAAAATTCAGGTAATGATTTGTGGCTCTCCTAAATGGCTGCAAGTGGTTCATCTGGCTGGACAGGATATGGAAGAGCAGCGTGGCCCCAGTGCAGTCCTCTGGTCAGGACAGAGGAGGATTTTGAGCAGAGAGCATGCCTGAGCCAATTTAGAAAAAAAAAAAAAAAAAAAAAAAAGAAAGAAAGAAAAAAAAAAAAGAATATTTATAGTGAGAGAAGAGCTTGGCTGCTATTTTTTCCCACATCCTCTCTATCACAGTGCCACAGCTATAATTGCTCAAATTGGTCTCACAGAAGACACTCATATTTCAACAAAAGTTTTTTTCTTCCTCTCACACCCCACATTCCTTACACTTCTGCTCAGTTCCTTTAATGAAATCATCGCCTTATGACCGCAAAGGCTGTTGCCAGGCATAACTGCTGAGGTGAATTCAGCATTTTCTAATTTAACTGTTGAGTCAAATAAATGCATGGAAGGAATATAACAGAAATTATGACTGACAAGACAAAACATACTTGTAAATAGCTAGAATGGGATATTAAACAATGAATCAAAATTTCAAATTCTCTTTTTTGCTTTGTGAGGCAATATTCATACCAATATTTAAGAAAAGGAGGAGCTATTCTTCAAAACCAAAGGCCCCAAAGTCAGCTATAAAACCATTTTTTGATACATTTTTATCAGTATTTTAGGCAAATAAGCACACACGTGCTACCCATGTTAAAATTCAGAAGGTGTATTGAAGCAAAAGAAAATGAGGCTTCCGGTAAGAATTACAGCATATGGCTCATGGTGAGAAAGAGTCTAAATGGTGTTTAAACATGAAATGGCTTTCTGATTTCTTAGCCTGACATCTATCTGGATACTTAAGTTGTTTTTAAAGTCAGCCTACTGTGTAAGTGTTTCTTAAACTGAACAACAGGGAGGGTGATGTTTAGTTGTCCAGATAAGGTTGTGGGGCTTTTTCTTTGTTAAAGCACCCTCTCACTGGGACTCAAATGAGAAGTCCTGGTCCCTTTTTCCCCTCACTGTGCCTCACCTTTCAGGCACCATCTTCCCTCACAGAAAAGGTGGTTCAGCTGTGATTATCATGTGGTTTACTCAAGATAAGATGTGATACAGATTTTTGACTTTCACCACTCTATCCCCCCTTCTCTTTTGATTAAGTTTCTGAGTCCACTTTGGCTTACTTTTGAAAGCCACCCATCCCAGCAGTGGTGATGCTATGTTTCATCTGGATTGACTGTACTCATGGGGACCGGAGGGAAACACTAGACCTTTGCTCGTACCCTTTGTTCATAAGAAAAACCTTGTAATTCCACTCTATTTTCTGCCTACCAGAAATAATCTGTGATTTGACAGAATAAAAGAGCCCATGACCTAGCAAATTTTAATTATTCTGCTCCCAGCTTTCGTGGGTCTGTTAAGTGCTTAAAGCTGCATAGATACAAAACCAGTTTGCTGCTTCAAGCTTTACATGAATCATCAAACTGAAGAACCTGCTGCTTTCATGAAGATGTTCTCACTGACTTTCCTTACACCTCACATTGCCCTCTGAGCTTGGAGAACTTCTACCAAACAAGGGATCCTGAGGCTGACTCTCTCCTGATGGTCTTTATCAGGACTTTTGTAAGCTACTGTCACAGTGCTCATACCAGTAACGGAGAGATGAAGTTCTCTAACATCCATGGCACACCACAACCTGTGCTGGACCTTCATGTAAGCCTTTGTTGAGACCTATTCACCAAGTCCTTGCAGATCTACTATGATGCCGTGACATTCAGGCAGGACTGTGCAGCTTGTAGACAGAATATTTTTGTGAAAACATACTGCTCTGTGTGTCTAACATGTATAAAGACAATGGTTTCTTACTGAATTTGTCTGAAAGAGGGTTAAACCCTTCATGAAACAGTTTTTCCTCTGACTTGATCCATTAATATTTTTGAAAAATTCAAATGCCATTAAAAAAGACAGTGCAAGGGGTGGTGGGGAAGGGTGTTTCTTACTTTCTTTGACACTGTAGTTATTTAAAATGCAAGGGCTTTGGAAAAATAAAGAAATATTATATCCAGAGTAAAAGTGACTGACAGCTTTCTAAGACATATACCTAACAAGTATTGAGACAGATACTCTTAGGGAAGTGCAGCAGGCTGTGTTGGAAAGTAGCAAACAAGCTACATTTGCTTTGTTGCAGATATACAAATAAGCTGCTTGAAATCCAAATAATGAGCCTATTCCTTTTATTTTATATACAAGAGGTCACAGTCTTTATTTATTTTTCAAAAGAGAGGGGACAAGTAATCACTAGTCTGCAAACTGTGTTAGTAAACAAGTTAATGCATAGAAAATGTTTTCAGGTGCTTCTATGACATGAAAATGATTTATGTACAAGATACAAAAGGTCAGAGTTCACTCATGTGAATAAGTAATCTTGTCTGGCCCGCACCAAGAATGCATATTTTAAAAAGTTTTGGTTTGGTTTGTTTTTTAAAAGACCACTTGGGAGGATGGACAGGACATCTATCATTTGTCTGAGTCAGAATTAATACTTCATTTAGAAATTAACCAACAGTACCTCCCATGAAAATGAAATATTAAAACCAGTTAATCACAGTCCCAAATAATCTACATATATTATTCTGATCTTTTTTTCTAGGAAGAATTAAAGAGTAAATCCTGAGTTAGAGCTGTTTTCAGTCAGATACACAATTGCTATTCCAAGCTCTACAGGGATCTCAAGACTTCAAAATTTGCCATTCTTTTGAGGCCTTCCAGACACAAAAACTAATGGAGTTTAGCACTGATGTTGTGTAATGAAGACAATCACTGTATAAAAAAAAGAAGATTCATGTGTGGGGCAGCAGTAAGTGGTGTGTCAGGATTCATCTCCCCAAGCTCCCTGCCCTGAGCACTAGAGACTTTGTCACGTTGGGTCTAGTTCTGCCACCAAAATGACTGGCGTTCCAGAGAGGTGGAATGTCGTCTCCCCTGAAAGCATCATTCTCCAGCTCTGTAACAGATGAGAATCAACACCCCATTTGAGTGGAGGAAGGTCTCAAATCAGTCTCCTCCGTCTTGGGTGAGCATGTTTTCTGGCGGGACCTGTGCAAAAGTAAGGTGGTAAAATCACCAAAGCAGTTGTTGCTAAATGCAGTGCAGTCTGGGGGAGGTAAGCACTCTGTCAGCATTGGCAGAAAAAGTAAGGTCCTCTTTGGGCTTGGGTTTTCTGTAAGCCAGATGATTTCATGCAGCTGCAAGTTTCCAGGTTCCAGGAGAGACTTTGTCTGAAATCCTAAGGCTGAAAATGCCCCAGGAAGGTGTATTAGAAATTAGATTTGCAGAATTTATAAAAATTGTATTAAAAAATACACTGACAGTATATCAAGTATTGAAATTATATGCTCAATGCCTGCTTTGCTCTTTGAAAATGACATAAATATACTTTTGCAGAAGTCAGACAAGGGCAATCAGCCTCATAGCTTTATTAAGGAGCAGTTTGGTAGTATTAGAAGTAATAACCCTTGGTCTTTTTATATTCCTATGTATATGTGTATGTACATACACATGCAAAAAAAAGGTTCTATTTTACAGACATCTCTCTTCAGCCTTACAGCCTTCTACCACTCCCTGAGGGCATGGTAGCTGGAGAGAAGCAAAGACCTCTCCTAGAGCCTCTCCGCTGCTCTTAGAAAGCAGCTGTTTCTCCACTGTTTGCCAGATGGACAAAATCTAGCATTCAGGTGGCCTGAATCACTCATCATTCTCCTGAAGTGAGACATCACAGTAGGCACCCAGATTCACCTAAGTCCCTCATCTGACTGCTCAAATACAGCTCTCTGTGGTCATATCAGGGGTTGCTTGTTGGAGCCAAATAATATTCCAGACAAAAAGTTCCACTATTACTTGTATAAAAGGGATCAGGGTGATCCCATGTGAAGCTGCACGTCTACATTTACTCTTTGCATCTGTGTTTTTTATGGATCTTCTGGGGTTTTTTTTTTAACTGCAGATCTTCCCAACTCTTGTTTTGATCCCTTTAGAGTACTGAGGAAGAGATTACTGACACTGCAACACAACTGTACAATGTTTAGAAATTGTGCCATTCCTCATATCTGGAATTATATTTTAAAATGTCATTCTTTTCTACAGACTGTAACTGTGGGAAAAATACATCAGAAGATGAAATGCAGCAGAGGATGCTTGAGGGAACTCAGACACCATATTCTACACTTTGATGAAATGACAGTAAGGGATTTTCTATAGCTAAAGAGATCCCATAATTAACACTTAATTGAATAAACACTAAATGAATTCTGAGTGGGATTTTTCAAATGTGCTCAGTATTGGCTTAATTCCACTTTCATTCACACAGAAGGAGAGAAATCAGTAACTTCAGAGAGAACAAACCCTGCCCAGCACTGCAAAGGCTCCTGCCTGAGGGTGATGGGGGAGGAAAGGAGGGAAAAGAGGGGGAAGGATCCAGGTCTGCGATAAATGGGATATTGGCAACCCTCGGCATCAGATGTTCACAAGTCAGCTGTCCTTAACTGAGAAAAATTCAGAATTATGTTCATTTAAGTTTTCTTCATCCCTTTTACGTGCTCTGCTCCTCCTTACCCACCCTGCGCCTCTAATACCTGGAAACAATTGAGCTGCTGGGATCCCACTGCTAATGTCAGACACATCTCTGTATTGTCACGTACAAAGCTTGTCCAAATGCTGGAAGAAGAAACCTGTGACTTGCTGCAAGAAGTCTGTGCAGACATAAAACCAATTCTAATTTTATATGAGCTGGATATGTTCAAATATTACCACTCTAGGGACTGGAGTTACTACTGTTTCATATATTTCATTCCCTTTGAAGTGCAAGAGAGTCTCTACACTGGGAGAACCTATTCTTGTGCTTCCTAACTTCTCCCATGTTGTTTCTTTGTTTATTTTGCTGCTGCTTTTAAGGCCTTGAGACATGAGGAGCTGGTAGTCCACCTCTCTTCCTCTGTACTCTTTAATTTGGAAACAGCTTCAGGGTGGAAATATATGCATCACTCTCCACTATAACTGAAGACATCTCTTGCATCTTGTTTCAGAGGTTGAATGATGTGCTAATTTTGGCTTTTCATCAGCAGCCATCATAAACTCCAGATTTTTGAGGCTATTTTGTGACCTGATGTTGTAAACTCACTATTGACTACCTCATATTTTTTTTTTCCTTTAAAATATAATGATAGCTACAGGTATATGTGTATGTGTACACACACACGCAGCTACAGAGAGACAGGAAGGGTGAGGCTGTATTTGCTCTAGGATGGGAAAAGCTATAGTTTTAAGTCTTGACTTGGATAATCACAGCTTTGTGGGAAATTATTTATGTTACCATCTTTCAATGAGATATAAAAGAGAAACATGCAGAGACACACAGAAATCTACTTTTATATATTCATAAATACATTTTTATGCATTTAAACCTCAGCAGTGACATTGCTGTCAGAACAAATAACTGCATGAATGACACTGAACCCAATAAAATAAAGGGTGATAAATACAAAACGATGCTAGGTCAGCAGCACACCTGGCTGCAACGGAGGCAAAGGCCATTACTGACTGCTGCTACGTTTTGCTGAGTAACCTACGTTTTTTTTCCTGGAGGTGGAGCACAGCATGAGGCTCAGGCATGACAAAATCCCTGCGGATCCCTCCTTCCTTCCTGGGAGAGAGCTGAGACTGTGGCTGAGCCTTTAGGTGGAGCTCAAGTACCGCCGCTCCTGGGAAAAGCTGCGCTGCGGCTCCTGCTGGACAGAGCTGACCTGGCCTAGCCCTGCAAGGATTGAGCCAAGAAAGCAGAACTACTCACCTGATTTTCACAGCTCGGGTTAATAGCCAGGTTCCTCACAAGCTGAAAAATGGCTTCTTTCAAAGCTGTTTGAACATGACTTTTGTCCTGCACAGGCAGTGTGACATAAGGCTACCAGCGGATCCTTGGCTAGGCTATGTTACCAGTGCTGGAAGTGTTGTATGCACCTCACTGTCCTTGCAGGATGAGCATGGTATCAGACTCTTCGTGTAGGTTCACACAGATAGGAAAGCTGCCTTCAGGTTTACCTCGCATCCCTGTTTAAAAGGATCGGTTCCAGAATGAGACATTGTACGGCCCAGGACCACAGAACAGTGGATGCGTCTGGCACGTTTTGTTGCATGGCTGCAGAAAACTGTATTGGGTTGTGGGATGGGGAGAGCAGTGCGGAGGCTGTGTCATTGGGAGGAGGGCCATCGCACAAGTGAAGAACAGTGGAAAGCACGAAGAATCAGTCTGCTGTGAAAGTTTTGTACTCAGGAAAGGAAAATTTGGCAGGTTTGCATCTTCTGCAAAGTGTGTTGTTCCCAGTTCTTCCCACTCCTTCTGTGAGATCTGGTAGTCTGGAGAATGGGCAGAAATAAGTGGAAGAAAACTTTATGCTGGAAGGAAACCCCAAATTAGTGGACTGCAATTAAGTCACAGGAGATGGCTAGCCATTTCATCTAACAAAGACAGGCCTGTAAAAGCTGTGTTCATTTCACACTGTAAAGGTGATACCAGGCATGACAAGCAAGGCCTGTGCAACTCAGGAGGATGAAGAACCTGGGTGTCCTGGAGAGCACTGGGGGATACCTCTAGACAGCAGAAGGGGACAGGCATGGTCCCTAAACCTGCAAAACATGAAAAGGCAAAATCAGATCACTCCACTTTTCTTATTACACCTGAAGCTACCAGTAATGACAAAATCCTACTCGCCAAGTTGGAGAGATACGAATTTGATGGGTGGACTGTTCAGAAGGTTGTGGTCAGTGGCTCAAAGTCCAGATGGAGAGCAGTGACAAGTGGTGTCCCTCAGGGGTCTGTACTGGGGCCTGTCTTGTTTAACA
>JAAGNO010024698.1:0-15611 GCA_033439905.1 Ceryle rudis
CAAAATTCTGTTGGTGGCACCAGCCTCTCAGCCACATGTTAATCAGGTGGGTCTTCCTTCCTCTGTCAGTATTCATTCCTGCCACTGAAGGGATTGAAGAGAACACCACCTGGGCTCCTGAGTCCCCAAGCAATCTCCCCAGGGCCCTGAAGTCTTTTTTTAATTGTTTTCAGGTTTCTCTCCATAGTATCATCATTACCAGCCTGGATAATCAATAGAGGGTAACAGTCCAATGGCTGCACTAGACCAGATTGTTCCTTAGCAATATCTCTGACCCTGGCCCTAGGGAGGCAGCAGACTTCCCTATGGTGTGGATCTGGCCGGCATATGGGGCCCTTAGTTCCTCTCAGAAGGGAGTCACCAACTACAATTACCTTCCTTTATTTCTTGTTAGAGCTGGTCCTAATGAGTGGGGGAGACTGACTGACCTTGTGTGACTCCCCTGATGGACCTTCATCTCCATCATCATTTGTTTGTCCCTCAATTTCCAGAGCCCCATACCTGTTGTGCAAGGGCAACCATGAAGGGGAGGAAGGCTGGGAGGAAATTCTATTGCTTTGCTGAGCAGGGACCTGTTTCCATTCTCCCTCATTTCTTAGGTTCCCTTCTTTTACCTGGTGACAAGGAAGGAGAGATTCCTCTCCTTCTAACGGAGCCTCCACCTGCTGCCCTATCCTCAAGGATTGTAGGACCTGACTCCATCAGTCTATCTCCCTTTCACATTCCCTTATTGTTCTCTGCCTTTCAACCTCCTCCTCCTTTAGCTCAGCCACCAGGCTGAGCAGATCATTCATCTGGTCACCCTGGACACAGGTGTTATCCCTGTCACCCTCCATTAGCAGTGCCAGGCTCCAGCATTCTCTGCAGTCAGAGGCCTGGACACCTGCATGCTTCTGCAGGACCTCTGTCTGGATCGCTACATTTTTTCTCTCAGGAGCTTTTATCTGGCTCACAACCATCTCAACTCCTGCATGTGTCTTTTTATTTATTTACTTATTTATTTATTATTTATACTCTCGTGCATCCGCCCACACACCCTGCTAGCCTCATGCCAGCAAGCGCGAATGCAGCTGTCTGCTGTTCATGGTCTGAGTGCCGCTTCCGTTTTCAACGTGTTTAAATCTCCCGCAGGTTCTCTAGGAATGCCCCAGCCACATCACCCTCTTGGCCTCTCCTGCGAGAGTTGCCGAGTCCTTCCAGGTCCCCCCTACCTTCCTTGAGCTTCCCTGGCTCAGGGAACACCCTGTCCACCTCAAAAACCTCAAAAAAAGGAAGAAAAAAACCCATAGCGCTTCGGCACAGGGTTTACTGGTGGCAACGCTGCTGTCTTGCTGTTCGCAGTCTCAAGCCCAAGAAGTTCTTAAACATCTGCTTGCCGAAGCCTAAAAAGACATTCCAAAGGAGGATAATACTAAATTCACACGCAATTTCTCCTACGCTTTCCATGACTGGTCAGTGCATGAATTTCATTGAATACTTTAATCTGACACAATCTAACTGTTGTCATGTCTTTATTTTGTTATTATATCAACATTATCTTTTTAAATATTTTTTATCCTTATTACACAGAATCACAGAATGTGTGGGTTTGGAAGGGGCCTCTGAAGATAATCAAGTCCAACTTCCCTGCCAGAGCAGGGCAGAACTAGAGCAGATTACTCAGAAATGCATCCAGACAGGTCTTGAAAAATCTCCAGAGGAGACTCTACAACCTCTCTGGGGGAGTCTGTTCCAGTGCTCTGTAACTCTTACAGTAAAGAAATTCTTCCTCATGTTGAGATGGAACTTCCTGTACTCAAGCTTGAAGCCACTGCCCCTTGTCCTATCACAAGTCACGAGGGAAAAGAGGTTTTCCCTGCCTTCTTGATGCCCAGCCCTCATGTATTTATAGACATTAATTAGATACCTTCTCAGTCTTCTCCTCTCCAGACTAAAAAGCCTCAGGTCTCTCAGCCTTTCCTCGTAAGGCAGGTGTTCCAGTCCCTTAATCAACCTCGTAATCCTTATCTTCATTAACACATCATAATATTTATTCTGAAAGTTTTGCTAATGTCCTTAGTATATTCTCTTCTTGATGCAACATATTTTCTTTTTCCTGATTTAAAAAGCAAGAATCTCTAAAAAGCACAAGAGTACAAATCAGTATTTCTGAAATTGTGTTCTGACCTTCATCCCACTCACTGCAAGTTCCACTTAACACTTTTCTCTGACAACTTCTCTTTCCTTGAAAATCATTGATCCACAAAATTTAACTGACAGCCATCCTCCATTAGAAGATTAACCCTGCTTAAAAATTATTCTTTATTAACAAGTACCATTTTATAATATAATGAGATGCTTGGATTAACATTGCAAAATTTAGAAACATGATTATTGTATTATCATTTAATGATTTTCATTTTCCAGCTAACTTTTTATAAGACAGCCGTTTCTCCATTTTACACTCACACTGTGCCTACTGACTTAGAACTATACATCTAACTATTGTGGAACAAAAAAAAAAGAGCCTGCTCAGAAAGAGAAATTTCCATATTCATGACTTTCTAGATCAACTTTTCAGAAAGCAATAGAAGATAGAATCTGAACCAGAAAAAAATATTGTCAGGTTTCCTGATTAAACAGAAAGCTCCTTAAAATAGCAAAACCTATTAAAAAAATGTAAAGGAACATTTATTTAAAAGCAATGGAAACAAATTCTAGACCTACAGACCTTTAGTAGATCTAAAATCCACATATAACAGTGTTAGATAATAGACAGATGTATTTTTTTATGTGTAAACCTAGTTCATTAAAGCGTGTAGGAAAGGAATAAAGGATAAACACGTATATTGGAAAAGCAAAGTAGGTAGTGAAAAGCAATTTTCAAAAGACACAAACCAAATAATTAAAAAGGTTATTTAAACACAAGTCCGTTGAAGTAATAGGGTGTAAAGCAAGCAATTGAGGAATACAGACTACCTGGCTTTTTGAAGCACCATCTTATTGCCCTCCTTTACGTATCTTTGAAAGTGTCTATCACGAGAGCTAAAGTAAAAAGTAGGTCACAAGAGGCTGCAAAATTTAAACTTACTTTACGGTTTAAACATCTATTTAGAGTCTGAGCTACTAAGTTCCTGTACAAGGAGGTAATTACAAGAACATATCTGTGTATTCAGATTACATTTTCTAAAATCACTTCATCAATACCTTTCAGAAAACACATTGAATGAGAAAGGTTGTACTTTCTGAAATTTTTTTCATAATGAAAAAAAATCCTAGGAGTAAATCACAAAATAATCATCTAATAACCATTGCAGCAGAGACTTTAAAAGCCATTGATAAAATTACTTTTGTTTTAACAGCCTTTCACCATGTAAATCTCCAGATTTCTTTAGCTATCCATGAGTAAGAAAGAGACTAAAGAGAAAAATTTATTCTCCTTGGACTATAAACACTGTTATCTACAGGATACAAAACAGCTATGGTGATTAGGTGACCAAAGATGGGATCTGGACCACAGCACTCAGTGTGGCACAGGTTCTCACCTGTGGGTACAAGAGCCTCATTTCTTCACAACAAACATCTGATGTTTGGGTGCATTTATTTGTGACAGGCTGGCAACTTGTAAGCATTTCTCAACATCTTAAAAATCAAAACACTTCTGTATTAAGATTATTTTCTTTTTCTTAAGTTTGTTAAGCCTCTTCAACCCTCTTGATTCCCAGGTTTATGTCTACACTCCATCAACTGAAAGAGGGAGTGTTTAGACATTTAAAAGGGAACAGCATTTTTGAACAAAGACCCTTATGCCTTCCTTCAGTATCTAACGGACCGTGACCTACTTGCTTGACAGGGAAAGAAAAAAAGAATATGATCATCCATATAGAATAAGATCAACTGAAACAGGACCAGGTAGACAGACAACTATGGAACAAAGACTATTTCTGGAAAGCCTGTGCTAATCCTGAAATCCTTATGCAGCAGTTTGATGTATGTGGGCAGCAGAACCTCATTACTTCAGTACAAATGTGACACTGAACATTGCCTTACTTATTCACACACCAGGCTCACTCTTTCTGCCGTTGAGAACAACGATATCGAATGAACAAAAAAGTGAACTGCAACACATCACTGTCTCCATTTCAGTATTTTATAAAAACTGAAACTTCAAAGCTATCTTTTAAAAGGGTGCCAGTCATCTTAGAGAATGACTCAATTCAGTGAACAAGGTTATTACTTTCACAACTAAAGCTGACATTCTCCCAAGCTAAATTTATGTACTATATCTACAATACACTCTCAACTTATTTTTTATCTAGCACATTATACTCTGTCACCATACTTGCAGACATATAATATAAACCTATGGATTGAATCAAGTTTTATAAATATCTTTTCCCAAGACAGGATTCTAGGTGAAAATTGAAACCTTTACATAAAGTTGGAATATTTATTTCTTGCAGAAACTTCACATCAGAATCTATATCCTAAACCAACGTAGTTCCCTTAGATTTTCACAAAGTACATACTTTGTCAAGATACTTCACTACAATGATGTAATAACTGCTCTACTGGGTTTATAGACTCTCAAGATTCATGAGAGATAAATACAACCAGGGCTGTTCTCCTTACAGTATCATGGCTGAACCTAAAGACTGGTAAATATCTTAATTATCTTCCTACTGGCACTATTTATTTTCTTCAGCAGACTCAATAACTAGTGAAGCACATCTCTAAACTAAAGGCCAGAATGTAAAAAATCAGAATAATGGAAGTGATTTTAGCAACACAGAACTATTAACAGGACATTGATGAGCTGATGACAGAATCCAAACCCCTCTCCTTCAGCAATTTGGAGCCATCTGTCCACAATATCTAATTCCTTCCTGTGGTGCCACTTGTGCAACACCCTCATGCCCTGAGTACTCTGATCTTGCTACAAAAACCTCTCTGTACACCTGGGAACAGACACATCACCTGTCGAACAGCAGGGGATACAATAACAAAGATTTCCTGAAGTGGGTGCATTAGTATTCTTTAAATGATGAAGGAGAATATTTGCCAGACTCAGGTGGAAAGACCTGGACAGCTATCATACAGCTAAGTGTTCTACAGGAGCATAGGCACAGCACCTAATAGGATATTCATTTCCTCTACTCCTCAGCTGGCTCCAGAACACTGTAGTCACCCAAGGAACTGTCCTTAAATTTTCATACAACCTTCAAAAATTTTGCCAAGATGTTAACCAGTAACACAAAACCCCATTTCTGCTATGTGGGCATTTACTCCGAATTGTACTTCCTATTCAGAAGTGATCTCAGACCTCTATCTATAAATGACCATGCTAGAATTAAAAAGCAATAAATATAGCATGCTTAGAGTAGAAAGTGTCCATGACATTAACTAACTCTGTGTGTCTTCCATGAAATAACGCTTCTGACTCTTGCATTTCCCTGGTTAAAGCCTGGGGAAGGAAATGAAACAAGATGACTTTTACATTACTATGAAAGTGAAATAGTCTTCTAATTAAGAAAGGCCAGACTGTCTTCCACTATAGAGCAGACAGAAGGGTTCCAGGGTGAAAAATAAACCAAGCTACAACAGCTGAAAATGAAGAGCAGTTACAAAGGCTAAAGTACTCTCCTAACAGAGAAATGAAAACTCATACAAGGTCAGAAAAAGAATTACACCTTGTTTTGAGAGAAGCAGCAAGTCATATAAACAAGGGCAACAGGTACCTTGTTTACTGCAACTGTAGTGTAATTTAAGCATAGTTGTTCTGCTACACTCATTTGTAATTGCTTTGTCTGTCCGTACTTTACTGACAGCTTAAATAGCTCACTGTAAGTTTAACAAAACCTATGTGTGTCTGTAAGTGGGATTCTGTGGCACCTTTACAAATACTTCACTCCCAGCATGAGTTGTGAAGTGACTGAAATGGTAATAGAGGCAGGTTTCATATAAGCAGCAGGCCAGGCAGAAAGCCACACATTAGGAGCAGGACAGATAGGAGCATTGTGTTACTTTTTGGGGTGTACTGTCATGTGGTAAGATTTCCAGGTATACATACAAATATCAAGACCATAAAGAAAATACCAGTAGTACTTATTTTAAAACCTTTTCTTAGAACATCATGTCGTGAATACTGATAAAGAAAAATTTAAAAACTGAGATGGAATACCAGCCAAATGTTTATGTGACCACATTGTGAAAGATAGATAAAATTCATCAGGTTGGCTACTTTTGCATTATTCTAAGCTGTCAGGATATTTTTCCTTGACATACTGCATTGGAAACAAAGAATCAGGCTAAGTATAGTTTAAGTTGCCTCATTTAACTAATGTGTAATTAGCAATGATAACTTGTTTGCACAGTGAGGTGATAGAAATCTCTTTGGTTATAATATAAAGTGAAATTTTCCATTAAAATTTTAAAGCAATATATTTAGTGGTTAGTGAATAGGTCTTAATGAAATATTACATGCATTCACTGATTTATCCTGCCTCATTTATTACTGGCTCCATTCAAAACAGATTCTCTTTATTCCTCAATAACAGCTATCTATGTAGCATTATGCCTTTTGAAATACTATATACACACTTAAGACTGATTCCCTTCATGAAAGCACCAAAAAGGGAAAAAAAGGGCTTTTCTTTTTGGTGTTTCATCTACATTTCAACATTTACTAAAATATAGTATACTAAACAAAAAGCCACATGCAGAACTAGAACTGTGGTGGCAAATTTTTAACTGCATAAAGTTTAGCTTTGCACTATGAACCTTATAATGATTTGAACTCTGCAAGCTTAAACAAACAAACAAAAAGTATCCTTTTTCTGCTGTACATATACAGAAGATTTGTTTCAGTAGGCTTTTCTCAATATGTATTACACTTTACTGCATACACATTGGGGAGAGGATGGAAGAACAAAGAACAGTTGACAGATGTTAGTCACATCATCCAATGCACCAGCAGCAGGCAGATAACAGTGCAGACATGAGCACAGTACAACTCTGTATATTAAAATACTGTGTTAATTCACTTCTAAATACAGAGCTGGATCACTAAAAAACTCAAAAAGTTTTAACTTCTGACTAATGTCCAGGAATTGCTGGAGAGAGAACAAGTTAATACACACCAGAAGCTTCCCAGGGGCCAAGATACCAATACAGATGACTAAATCCCAGTGACTGGGACATTCCTGGGTAACGTTCAATATATTAATACAGTAGCAGAGAAGTAATAAAGGGGAAGTCTTGTACTTTGAAGTAGTGTCTCTATTTCATTGTGCCACAGGGACTATACATTCTGCTTGGGCTGTGTCCATACACTGAACCACAGCCTCTAAGAGGTGACTGTCCTTCACTCGGCAAAAACGTCTAAATGCTGGGACCCACTAGAGAATCATTTCAATGATAGCATTACAAAGATATGAAAGATGCTATGAAGACCTTCTAAAATATAACCATCTTGGGACAAAAAAAAAGCTGCAAGAACGTTTAGTGGCTATTGCCACTAATGGTTAAAGGCCACTGACAACAGAGTGCCTGTGGTTGTGCATACCACTCTGTTGCATAAAACAGTGGAAGAACAGTGACCACTTCCCAGAGTTATAAATCTAGGGGAGCAAACAACCTTTAACAAGTATAATGTGAGCAAGGACAGGTGAAAGATGGATGATTTATTATATCAGACAGACACAAGAGGCTCACTACTAAAAGCTATAGGTCCAGTGGGGATAGACACTTAACAGTTGTAATACTTTGAATACAGACCCAACAAAAGAAACAACGTGACATTTTTATTGGTATCTCACTAATGCCAGATTCAAAAGGAGAAATTTAATTTCAACAACAGGTCACGTAAAAAAAAAAATCTCTGTGGTAAATTAGTCAGATGCTTTTTGATACTATTCTTAACAATGTTTTGGTATTCCAAGTTCTTTGTTTTAGGTTGCAATCCAAAAGCAAAAGTATCTCAGAGTCTTTTGAAAAATCAAATTGTCATCCACCAATCTTCTCTTTCTCCTATCAGTGACACATTGAAAGTATTACAGAAGCTTAGTTAGACATGAACTCCCTTGATTTAATTCATGTTTTCCTTGAACTATCCTTTTATTTCCATATGACTGAACTGATCATTAATTTCCAGTAATCAATACTAGCTCAAAATCAGCTCAATTAAAGAGTAACATAAGATTTTTGTGATTTTAGATAGCTGACAGACCATTCCATATTGTTTATTGGTATCAGTCCAATTGATAATGATAAAGAGAAAAATCAACACCATCCCTCCTCCCTTGACACTGTGCCTATCAGGCAACCAGGAATTAAAAAGGTGTGACATGATTAATCCTCTTCTTATCAAATATGTGATTGAAACAATACCATTATTCATGCCAGTTCTCAACTCCATGGCCTCAAATCTGTAACAAATTATGAAGTGGATTTGTACCTGCCTTGTGTATACTGACTTTTTTTCCCCAGGAAATTTCATGTTTCTTTCTAGTACTGATCTTCAGCATCAGTTACTAAAGTCACTTAAATGAGATCTTCCAGTTCTAACCAATTTTGAGGATTTCTGAAGTCTTGGTGTAACCAGGAGATCTTAATTTGTTTTATTGCATTCACATAAATTAAATTATTCCACTTCTCTCACTCCCTTTTACAGCCTGCAATGCTTTTGGCATAATCACATGGTATCAACACTATCAGACTGCTATACAAGCTTTTGGGGCCTGATCTAATTTCACTGTATCCAGGTGGCACTGCATAAAATGTTATCTTGAGTGCAAAAACTAAGGGCGTGACAAAACTATAAATACCTGCTTGCCAAAAAAAATGGTGTAAGAACATGGTCATACTGCAGTAGTTAACACCTGATTCTTCTTTGCATTATAAGATAAGATCAACATTAGCCTGGGTCTTGCAAATCGTGGTTTGGTTCACTATGTTTCAAAGTGCAAATATAACACTGTTATTTTAAAACCACACTTAGGTTCTTTCTAAAAATAGGAAAGTGATGGAGGATACTATGCCGTGAACATACAGAAGAGCATAAGTTATTTCAAAGGCTACTTGGAGACTGGTTTTAACATTAAATTTGCTTCAGTTTAGTGATTTCCACATGCTTATTTGCATGTGTCCTTTAAAACTTTCTAAAGGATATTTGAGAAACAGTGTGTTGAAGAAATAAGCCAAAATATTTTCTGAGGGGAAGAAGATTTATTAGTACTTGTAATTGATTTTTACAAAGCAAAACAGGCACTAGTGTTATGTTATACACACTGCTGCACAGATCTGAAAGAACTGCAAGAAAATGGAGTGAGGAAAGAGGTACAGTATATACAGCATTAGATTAAATGAAAATGAATTACAAAGGTTTTACTATTTTCTTTCTATACTTGTACTTCAATAAAAGTGCTGGAGCTCCTGAAGGAGAAGGAAAAAAAAAAAAAAGAGGGAGGATTAATTGTGTCTAGACAACTACTGCCCAACATTCTCACACAGACATTTTTCTTCCTGTAGAAAGGTACATGCAAGGTCATATCCAAAGCCATGGCTGGTTTTGTTGGGGCCTTCTTGTCTTTACCGTTGATTTGAATTTCAGAGACCTTAATTAAATTTTATTCCTTCTCTTCAGCAACTGCTATTATTCAGTTTGTCTGAATTGATTTTGTAAGTTGAAAATGTCAGTATGAATCATAGAACAGTTGGCATGTTGGAAAATAAATATAATGAAAACTGAAACATTTGAAAACTAAAGAGTTGGCTGGTGGGTAAATACAAACCAAAGTAGGGTTATATTTATGATGCAGGTTGTTGATCCTTAGAGGATGGTCCTTCTCTGAATGCAAGATGTTTGACATCCCTGAAGGACATTACCCTCCAGTTTACTGCTGTCTGTTTTGTTAGAACGGATGTGGCTCTGGGGAAGTCATTCACTTGCATCAACTTTTGGGTTGGTATGCTGTTAGGACAGCAGCTGGCTTAGAAAAGCTGATAGACTTCTGTGACATGAGAAAATACATCCTGAAGCATATGACATCTTCCATATAGAAGCCAAAACTAGGTCTGACTGCAAGATTATATCACAATTTTTGCAACTCCTAATTTCTTACAACACATGATAACTTCGCAAAAGTTGAGTAACTTCAATATATTTAGCCCCTTTTTCCTCTGCCTTAAAGAAAACTACAGCTCTCCCATGGAAAACCATTTTCTCTTCATAATACAGATTAATATCTTAACAGGTTGAAAGTATATAGAAACAAAAATTGAGGGGAGATGAGGTATTTTACAAGGGGGGTGCACAGAAAGGAGTCTTAGGGGAAAAGAAAAATAAAATTACTCTAGTCGTAGCCAACATCCAACATGTAAGACCTACAGAAAGTCCTAACTCCCCACCTACACTTAGCATGATGCCAAGATTCTAAATTACCACCATGACTAGAAATAAAAATGCCTGAGTCTTATGAAATGCACCCCAAGGGAAACAAAGATATGCAACTGGGAAGGCAGTATGTAATATTAAGATAGCATCATTGTGAATGGGGAGTTAAGGCAACTAAAACACTTTCCCTTGCTTCTAGAGAAAATACTGATGCCCTCCTACTCCCCTTACCTCCTGTGACTGGTGACTGCACACTCTTAATAACCCATTTAGTGTCTCTCCACATTTCAACCCTGCCCTCTCCTTCAGGAAATTGAGATGATTTCACTGACTACAGTACCCAAATCTGCACCCTTCACTTGCTATAATAGCAATGAATTAATTTCAGAACACTGCTAGATTCATTTTCACACATAGACAGCTTCATAAACAATTTCGAGTGGAAAGGTTATACTGTAGCTGTTTCTGTATACTGTTTCTATTTAGCATCATTGACCTTGTCAACTAATTACTGATCTCATTTTAAAGTGGCAAATTTAAATATGTCCTCAAAACTGTCCTCTAGGTTAAGAGTCATGCTGAAGTCATTGCTCACTAGTTTTGGTACTTTCTGCAATCAGTTCATTTAAGTTGTTCTGTTTTCATTTTCAGATGGTGGTAGGCAGATACTTACTGATACAGTCATCAGATTAAATGCAGAGATTTGCATATATGACTGTATTCATGGAATCCCTCACTCATACAGTCAAAACAGGATTTCACGTGCAAAGTGTCAGGTGTCAATTTTGGTTGCATATTTTGCTGCCATAATTCCAGCAGAGAGCAAGGAAGATGTTTAGGGGACTGAAGCATCACTCTTATAAGAAAAGGCTGTGAGACCTGGGCCTGTTTAGCCTAGAGAAGAGAGGACTGAGGGGGAATCTGACCAATGTTTATCACTTTTAAAGGGTGGATATCAAGAGGATGACACCAGACTCTCGATGGTGGTGCCCAGTGACAGGACAAGGAGCAACAGGCACAAACTGAACATAAGGAAAGACTTTATTTTGAGGGTGACAGAGCACTGGAACAAGCTGCCAAGAGAAGTTGTGAAGTCTCCGTCTCTGGAGATACTCCAAACTCACCTGAATGTGATCCTGTGCAACGTGATCCTGCTTTAGCAGGGAGGTTGGACTAGATGACCTCCAGAGTTCCCTTGCAACCCTAACGTACTGGGATTCTGTGAATTCTGCCCATGATCAATTTCTTTCATGATCATTCTCCCGTGAAAGGAAAAATGAAGAGGCATTTGTTTGTGGTGGATCTAGGAATACAATTTCTATCTGCCTACATTCAGAAGGTGCATATCAGTAAAGAAACCAATCCTTAAGTGAGATTCATGGACCTCTGATTCTCTAATAGCTTGAAAATGTGCACCAGCAGACACTGCTGTGTGATTAAACAATTTATCAGTAGGAGAAACTATTTTTATCTCTAATCAAGCAGGTGTAAGTGTGTGTAATCTAGTATTTCAGCTCTCACTCCCCCAAAAAAGCCCATCCAAAGCACATTACCATAATTGCAAGTGTCTAACTTTGCAGGAAAAAAAAACAAAAACAAAACAACAACAAACAAAAAACCAACAAAAACCAAAATAGACAAACCAAGAGCTTTTTCAATGCATCTTACATCTAACTCTAAGGCTTAAAAGGAAAAGCCTCATATTTTTATGCTAAAAAAAAAAAAAAAAGAAAAGGATTAATCTCAACAGGCAGTTGTCTCCCATGCATTATTAGGTCTCTCAAGAAAGCTTATATAACCCACATAGGTCTTATGATTAGCTTGAAAACCCAAGGAGACATATTTTTATCCTCTTAAAAGTAAAGGGCCATATTTGCAACAAGGGTTTGAAGACTGAAGTTATTCTAAGTTTTTCTAATTTCAACATTGCTTTTTACTTGAAATATTCTTTTGACTTTTAACTCCAGAATAGGCAGAGAGTTATTAATGGGGGTGCAGAAAGCACATCCTGCAGTTCTAGATAGAAGAAGCTGCTGTAACTGTGTAGGAACTTTTGCTATGATAAACCTTTAATAAAAAAGCAGTGCAAATTTCTCATGAGCCCAGGTGAATGACCAAATAACTACTAATCTGTTCACCTGCACTACTTATTAAAATAGACACAACAGTTCAAATGGGAAAAAGCATTCTGCAGTATGACGGGCCAAGTCTCTAAAAGTGTGGACTTCCAGGCACAGTCATACAACAGCAAAAGTGCAAGTTTGAAATTTCATTTTAATTTATCTGAAAAAAATCAGGCTGGATCCCTTTTTCTACATTATATGCATTCTTTGGTTTTCTTTCTTTCTGCTGCCTTTTTTTTTTTTTTTTTTTTCTTTTTTTCTTACATATTTAGGTTCTTACCAGTTTCAGTATCTGGTGGTGTTTTGCTGCTGCTTTATCCCTCTTTTTTCCACACCTAGCTTCTTTACTCTTTGAAAACTCTCTAATTCTTTCAGTCTTTTCCATTGCTGGAAACCCAACTCAGTTAAAATCACCCATAACATAAAATTCTGACACTGGGAAGTGTACAAGGACTAGGTATATGTCAAGATGGAAGAGCATCCCATAGATCCTCAGAAGATGCCAGGAACGTGAGAAACCAGGGGAATTTGGGTATGTCTTCTCAGTACCCTCTAAGAGTTTGTCTTAAGTCCTACCAGATCTTGACAGGGCGCAGCAAATGCAGTAGGTGTCATGCTGAAATTACTAACTGCAGCAGAAATGACAATTTCTGGTTTAGACCATGCTGATCACTAGATGGACAAGGAAGAAAAATGTCTTCAAGACAAATGCTCTTTCAGATAAGGAAAAAACTAAAAGCAAAGATGAAATTAAGTGGAAAGCGGAGAGTATCCTCTGTGTCTATAACAGCAAGACAGAGCCATGACAGCACATTTTCTACCCCAGAGGCAGATGGAAGTTACTGGATGTTCCTCACTGCAGAAATGTATCACGACCAATTCCTTCACAGATGGCTGAATAGTTCTTTTGACCAGCTCAGAAGGGATCTGTAGGTCCTGAATACTAGTTTGCGTCTGAGATAGCATCAAGACTTTCTGTATAAAGACTACTCAAGCTTATAGTTGTAATGAAGTAGCCTAATGCAGCCAAGTGGCCTACATTGCTGAATATATGTGCTGTGTTAACAGGACATATGTGTAAATCATAAAAGCTCTTAGATATCTCTAGCCTTCTAAAGAGCAGGTGTAAATTTTGCCACTCGTGCAAGTCATATGAGATCAGTGGAGTGATTAAGGATGATACAGTTCTGAAATCCCAAGGGAAATGCTATGCCCATAATGAAAAGACAGATGTAAAGTGATCCCTTTTTGGAAATAAACTCTGTCATCAGAGGTAAAAACTTGGCCACAGTACCTCATTCCTGTGGATGTAGCCTTTAATATTACTCAGAAGCATGCAACAAAAAGTCTGTGAAATGTTAAATGCTCTTGAGAAGTGACTGAAATTATCAGAGGATTTAAAAAATGTGATGATTAACACTATTATCTTAGACTTGGTAGATCTGAATAATCCTCAGTGACACTTGCAATTTCCATACACAAAAAACAACTTCCTAGTTTGAAAAATAAGTCCATTCATGCAAAACTAATCTACATTTCCCAGTCAAAATTGGCTCAAGGGGGTTCTGCAGTTTTCTTCTTTTGCAGGCATTCATCTAGCAGATGCTGTCATTTCAACTTTTGTGAAGTGATTCTTACCCTAATGGGTATTGCACATTGTTTCTCTTCCTCTCAACAGAGCTTTCTGGGAGTTCCAGTGAGGAGAAATCAGTATTGCTGCCAAAACAGCTGTTAAATGTGAGAAAAGAATTCAAGAAGTCATTTCATAGAATATTTTCTGTTACAGCATCTGTGCCAGATTATTTTACCAGAAAAAAGTGTTCAATGTATAAAATGTTGTATTTGTCTGTAGGGCACTAGAGACAGACGTGCACATGTTCCCTGTTGCAGCATGACTGAGATTCAGCAGGAAAACTGATAAAGGATGAATACAACAATGTTTTACATTGTCTTTTATATTTATATTTCAAGAATAATGTGCTCAGTAATCTTACCTCAAAAGCTCAAAAGACAGGATGAATTCTGTAGGTCTTTATCTGCTAACCAACTAAACATCAGAAAGGCCAAAATACTGCCTCAGTTGACCCTCAGGCTTCTTTTTCCTTTTCAATTAAAGCAAACATCCTAGAGGAAAAAATGAGAAGGGTAATTCCTCATGTTTTTCTTGGAAAAGGTTAGAAAGGACAAAGAGCTATAGTGCATAAAAAAAATATACTAAAAAAAAAGATAATGTACCTAAAACCAACCAACAAAATCCTACACAGAAGTCTGCTAGGTTTCTGGTAGTTACTGGTTTTTTGAGTCTTCCAGAACTCTTCCTCCAATCTCAGCAGACAAAAGGTAAAAGGGAGTATATTATAAGAATTATATTGTTAGCAGTTAGCTGTTCAAACGATAACTGAATGAAAGGAAAAAAAAAAAGGTAATTTGTCATTTATAGACACAAAATGCTAATATATATTATGATGGGATTTGTGTTAGCGTGTGCATGCATACCCATGTATATCTGTATTTTGATCTTACATGCTGTGTGAGCAAAAAGCCTGCCATGACTTATCTGCTAGAACAGCAGTGAACCACGTAACTCCAGCCACAAAACCACGTGCTGACCGCAAAATGTGAATCTGTAATCAACATGCTGCAAGTTGATCACCCTCCCTTCTCAAGCAAAGTAAAGTTGACTGCAGAACAACTGTATGTAAAAATGCAAAGATGTTTCTAGTTTTCTTATGCCAAGTGGCAGCCATAGATGCAAGGAAGAGAAAAACAAGGAAGAGGCCCAGAATATAGAGATTCTATTGCACTATTATACCTAGTGCATGTAAGTTTGAAAAAGATAGTTGAGCTCAGGAGAACAAGAAGTTAAATAATTTACTCCATATGAAATTGCTGAACAATATAAACTTAACACACTGACTGATATTTACATACTATTATTTAACTTCTTTAAGGAGAAACAAATGAAGATAGTTACTTGATTGTACTGTGTCATATACTAGTATAGGGCAATATAAGGTCCAAGAAAATGGAAAGTTGAGCTGCTACTGACAGTACTCCCTTTCACCAGCAAAAGAGTACAACTAAAATCCTTAAAGTGGAAAAAAATAAAAAATAAT